>JANHQD010001039.1:0-41620 GCA_024721195.1 Marasmius sp. AFHP31
CCTGTGACCACGCAACCGCTGTGACCGGACAACCAACCTCCAATGTCGCAACAGCTCTTTTTCCCCCATCCGCCAAGTCACCCGCAGAACTTTCAGCCCCTTCCCAGACCTTCACAGTCCCGTCATCGCTCCCTGTCGCAACCAGCTCGACTCCTGCACCTCCTGCAATGACGTTGTCGACGCAGTTGATAATCTCTTTGTGTGCTCGGATCTTTCGGACGCGTTCCCCAGTGGTGGTGTCCACCATTGACAGAAGGTGGTCTGCTGAAACTGCATAGATTATTGGAGAGAAACGAGACCACTGGAAGTCAAGAATGGGTGCTTTTGTCAAGTTCGAGAGCAGCGCGTAGTTGGTATTAGGTGGGTATGTTCTCCATAGAGAAATACTTCGGTCGGAGGAGCAAGCAGCAACATTTTGGCCATTCGGGGAGAATCGACAGCTCAAGATTTCATTCTAGCATGAGATGATTTTCCCGCATAAGTGCTCGTGTTATAGAAAGAATCAAACAACACTCACTGAATGTGCGCCAGCCAGACTAACTATTGGTGCCTCCAAATTACTCGTTCTCTGAACACTTCGGATAAGGGCCTTGTTCCTCGGGTCATTGTTGCTTGAGATGGCTATTTGGTTCGTGTTCGAAGGTTCATCTGACTTCGACCGTTTGATCAATTGTCCTTGCCCGGATGAAGGGGAGCTTGATCGTTTTGACATTTTGTGCGTCGTGAAATTTCCGGTCGAGAAATTCGGACAGCCGAGGAAGGTTCTAGTTCCAATACAAAGCGCATTTGAATCATGTTCCGAGATTTTGAATAAGGACGAGAGCTCACCGTGTTGATACTGCTCAACAACTTTGCGTCAAAATGTGGTCCAGGTTGAACTAGAGAGTGTGATGGGACAACTCCATATTTGGATATGCATTCTCACGATCCATCACACGCTGACCTCTTGAGCGCTTAACGACACTTGTCCTGTTCTTCCACCTCTGACACATTTGGTCACTGTCCGTGTGCAAAGCGCGTCTTCAAACAGCTTCTAGCCTGTCTTTTGACGTATTTCCGAAACTCACCGATATGACGGCAAACGACACATATGCTTCGTCTCTGAGAAAAGAACCTTTCCAATCAGACCTAAGACCCGCGGCCTACACCTTAACGACTCTTTCTAGGATTCTGATGAACGTTCCATCTTCGATACCGATTCAGACTCAAGGATCTGGAGGAAAATGACTCAAGGTCTCGAAGGGAAATAGGACGTGATGGTCACAGGCGACCCTACGTTATGGTACGACACTCAAAGCATCCTGAGTAGCCGTTTCGCCGCAATGATATCGCTGGAGAACATCAGAAATTCGACTGGGGGATCCCTTATTTTGTCTTTTCTCTGTTACCCAAGTACACCGACATACCGACCTCGATACCGCCGGCATCGGTGATCCCTTTGGGCGGCCCTAGACCGATGATTCCTCGAACTCTGGTTGAAACGGAATCCTACTCCGGCTCGCTCGGGATTCGCACCAGTACGTGTCAGCAAGAACTTATAGCTTCCGATAGCTCGGTGCTCAAGTTTCAACGTCGCCGGGGATCTAAAGGCAATGTGTATTGGTGTGGACTTGAAAGCCTGGGAGACGGCAAAGAACGTAAGTAACTGATGTCCGTAACATGGTGTAAGCTGAGACTCTGCTCGCAATTGAAAACAGACGTATAGAATTGACATACAAATGTGCTGTATCCTCGGAAACTTCCGATGAGACCTAATAACAATTCGAACATGGAAGCTGTACCTCCCAAGTGCCGCGGTGTGTGAAAAGGGATCCAGTCGTCGGAGATCGACGTCAGTAGGCCTGAGATGTTGCACGGACCGAAAAAAAGTTATGTTGTAAAAACTGCCAACGAACGATTTTTCGAACAATCCAAAGTCACTAGGTCTCGGGAGGCGGCCATTTCCAGGGCCCGTGCCTTCGAGCTTCAAACTTCAAGGCTCGCCGAGTTTCTCTGAACACGCCATTTCCGACGATTCGTCGGTTCCCACAGACAAGTACCGACTTCGTCCAGGGTCCCTCATACAATACTCACAGCTCCAATGCCAGGATCTCCACACAGGCCTGCCAACGAACGTGAACTCGGGCACGCTGAGAAGCTGTTCATTTGTGTTCTTGTACGTCAATTTCGCGTCTCACGTCTCGTACCGAAATCAACTAAGTAGGAACTCGACTTGCTTCGCACTGAATCCGAGTTCCAGCCCGCACTGGGCCACTACTCAAGGACTGTATGTTGACGATAAGTCATCCAGGCGTGCCATGTGCCTCAAAGCTGCCTTACGGACACGAACGCCGGGTCTCGGTAAAGCCTATCCTTAAACTTCCTTATCTCATACGAACTTCAGCCCATTTGAGCGACGGGGAACTATTCTCAGTTACTATCTTCTCATTCTGATCTTTCCCGCGTAACGCGCTGTCTAAACTCCTCCCGTTTCGACGGTACGTTGTACGTATCGTTGCGGGAGCGCCTTGAGAAAAAAACCGACCAAAAATACTATGGATGTGTGGTGGCCCGTCGTATTGTTATGTGCGCACGTTGTATCTTTTTTTTTTGTGGATCTATTCTGGACCCTGACTTGGACGGGGCCCCAGATATTGATCGTGATCGGCGGGGAGGTATGGATCGCATAAAGCCACCGAGGTATTCAAGTTCTATGTGGAAGTGCTCGGGAGCAACCCACAGGACCCCGGTGTTCAGATAATATGGACATACTTCTCGTCGACGTTGCACGAGGTTGGACATACACTTGTCGACAGTCGTGCGCCACCGGCGGATAGCGTTTGGCAGGTTGAAAGGTATGTATCTATAATGGGTGAGACACTCGGTCTCAATAAAGATGTCAAGGGCTTACGGTTCCTGATCCCGGGAGCGTCAACCTTCAATTGTATAGACAAACTTCGTCCACGGTCTAGCAGTGTAGATAGACATGGCGTCACCCTCCGCTACAAAGTTCACCAGTTCGTGCTAGGGTACGGGGTCAAACCCATCGGGTGGTAGGCGGAAGCACGGAGAGAGTGAGGCCAGTACTAATGGACTTTTGAGGGTGGAAACTCGCAGACCGCTTGCCACGCGCTACAATAACCATTGTATCGGCCGCCGTTGACCGTACGTCAATCAATAGTCTGGTGCTGCTGGGATTGTAGCTCGAAACATCCTGGAGCTGGCGGACCATCGGGTGGATTGTCAGCCAAGGCATCATGATGCGCGAATGTTGAGATTAAGGACTACTTAGCCTCTGATTCATGATCCTTTTGATTCTACACGTACACAAGTACATACTACGTGTCGCACAGTGACTGAGAGACGCCGACTGACGCAATGGAGGGCGGAGAGAACGAACAATAAGGCAAAAGACCGGACATCGATACCAAGACAACATGACGAAGAGGTAACACGAGACACAAAACCGAAGAGAACGACAACAAGGCCAGGCAGTGCAGAGAAAGCGATATGGACGAAAACAATGAGACGAATAGACTGACAGAAAGACCTTCAACCGAAAACCATTCCCTTCACTAACAAGTCGACTTCCCTCATTCTGAGGATCCCCTCCAGTTTCTCCTTCATCTCGACCTTGGTGAGGAAAGCCGTGACTTCCGTCGCCGTGCTGGACGATCCGCCAGCTCCGTCGAGCCTGAGAGGCGGCGGGAGTCCAGGAGGTGGAGACCGTGTTGTGGCCACAGCGTAATGCGCCTCCAGGTTTCGTTTCAGTGCGCCTATCGAAAGCTGGCCGCAAAGGGAAGGAATGCTGATCAGAGGGGGCGGGATCTGCAGGAGATAATGGGCGCTAGTCTCGAGGTCTATCGGGGAGATTATCAATGTTGAGTTAATCACCGACGAACACGAGGCAAAGGACTTACTAGCAACGTAAATCTCGCACTTTTCGGGAATTTCAACGTCGACGACTCGTTTTTCCCCGTTGATGACGCTCGCAAGTTTGCGCAATCCCACCATCCCGATGCCAGTGCCGGCGAGTGATAAGAACTGGAGTTTGTTTAGGAGGATGAGGGCTGGGATGGCGTCGTCCGAGATACGAGGATTGCTGGCTACCGAAAGGGCACAAAGAGTACTTCGCAGGCCCGTTAAATGGTAAATTCTGAGTAAGGAACGGGCTCAGCGTGACGAAAGCGTTGTTACCAAGTCCACTTACGCCTCATCACAAATGTTGGTATTCTCCAACCACAGGCGCTTCAGCCTTGGTAGACGGATGATATGCAGGAGGTCTATGTCATTGACCGGGGACCCAGAGAACGTAAGTTCGGAGAGGAAGAGGAAACTGTTGGGTTTGCCAAACACTACGAAGGAGGCATGAAGATACCCAAATGAAGATCAAGGGATATAATCGAGCCCTACCTTTGAATGTATCCCTTCCTCCGAGATTTAGCCCTCCTTCATCGGCTAGGGATGGAGCCATATCCAATCGCCTGATCTCGGACGTTCTTAGCATTTCCATCACTCGCTCGTTGAGCAGCCCTGTAGAGAACGGTATAATAACGATCGGTCAATGCGTTCCCCCGTGAAATGGTATGCAGGAGCGAGTACCTTCTTCCCCAAGGAAATCCGCCACCCCTTGGTGGCTCCTCTCCCTAATCCTACCTCTTCCCTGAGCTGCCATGTACCCGCACCAATTCAAATCGTCTCCTCCTTCTGTCTGATTCCCGAACGGCAATAGGCCTCCGGAATATGTCGTTTCTGATAACCTCTGCCTCAACCGAATCCCAGGCATCATCGTATCCAGCTTTTCGAGGAGAATTCCGTATCCTCTAGGAGATTCAGTACCGATTGGGTGTCCGTAAAGGGCGTCTAGGCCGACGTGAGCCCCAAGTAGCAGAGACAGGTGCATATATGCGTACCTTCCAACGACTTGATGCGTTCCTCTGCCGACGTCTCCTGAGATTCGGTATTGCCTCCGTCTCGAGGAGACAAGAGCGCCTTGGCAGCTCGTTTGTCCTGGAAAAGATCCTGGAAACATTCACGAGGAAGCGCATAATCGTATACATCGCCCTCATCGTCATCCGACTCGGAGTATTGCACATTGAAAGAGCCCCCCCTTGGTGACGCATTGATTTGAATTCCTCTGTGCCTCTTCGTTCCGTTGCTTTCGGAGAGGAGTAAAAGGTCAGGAAAGAGCTCTTCAAGCTTCCGTTTGCGGGACTTCAAATCGAAGATAGAGCGCTGGTAGTTCTGAGAAGTGTCATCAGGTTGAACACGGGTACTAAGGGCGATAGTAGGGACGGCACGGCGTAAAAGAGATTTCAGGATTATCGTTTTCGGTTTTGTCGTAACAGGAGCGGTAAGAGTGGGATGATTGAGAAGGGTATCGACCGAGCCAGAGTGCTGTTGTTCGCTTCGCAATCCAGGTGGTAGAATATTGAGCTCTGTTTCGTTGTCGACCGGGACTATTGAGAACGTAGGGGATGCCAAGGTTGAACCTGACGAGCCCGAGATATCCCAAAGAGGGCGAATCAGTGACCCAGATTTCGACGAAGCTTCTGCTGACGGCTTGTGAGCACCCTTCTTCATGACGACTGTCGGCAATGCTGGGCTCGACACCGTTGGAGAAGGCACAATATGGTCCTTAGAAGGCAGCCCATCATCGACGATCCGTGTCTGAGCGCGAGACTTTGCTCTCGTACGAGGACCAGATCGACTAGTGGCTACAACACTATTGGTTTTGCGATGAATTTTGCTGTTGTTCTTCATCGACTCTACTATGCGAGGAGGTCCAAAGTCCATACAATCATTCGAATTCGATGCCAACCCTTGCCTTTCCATCGACTGGAGAACGCTATCATGCCAATGGTGTAACATGCGAACAAACGACGAGATAGAACCTGAATTACGTGTAGATCTCTTGCGTATTCTGGAAGTGGTGAGAATGTTGAGATTCATCTTGTTAGCCTGGGATTTTGGGCGCCGATTCCGGATGGGGTGTAGAACTTGATTGAGGTATATATTCGCAGGAATTGAGGGACAGTAAAGAGGGTTATGTGGATCGACAATAGGTTGAGAGGACATTGTAAAGATCGCAAAGGTGGTGATGGTGGTGGTGGTGGTGGTGGTAGTGACTAAGTTATCGCGGGCTTTGCCGTTCTCGTGCCGATGCCAGAAAAAGTAACCAACGCCACAGGCCTCGATACTTACTCACTATCATCGGGCTCACCTGAAGGCATTGATATCGGGAGTTCAGTAATCAAAAATAGTAGACTGCAGCCACGGGTAATACACAAAGCGGAAGAATGGATCCAACAAGCTAGTTGGGGAACCTAGGGGGTACTCCCACCATCCGGACCTTCTTTCATTTACAGTAGGCTTCACAAAGTCGTTTTACGACTTCATATCCGTTTTACAACTTCATATCTTCATATCACTGTAATATCACTGTACCAAGTATGGTTATCTCTATAAAAGTGAGAATCACAGGGCACAACATGAAGTGGAAATGGTATCACGTTGACCATCGAAAGTGTGGTGCAGGCAAGCCTAGGGTATACGTACTCAGAATCAAGTGAAAGAACATTGATAAGTAACACAATAGTAAAAAATAAGCTCTGAAGGAAGTCTACTGTTCTATAAAAACAAAACGCAAATGGAAATCGTTAATGAGAATGTGTGTCCACTTGAAACCCGGCCCAAGATCGAAGAGTCCTTTGAATATGCGCCGCCATCGCCGAGTTGTCTTGCGGTGGTGGTATTGGACTGAGCTTGTGCTCTCGGCCTCTCGCCTGTAAGATTCTGACGTGAGGAAGTCTGCAGACCCCAGAAATGATACATCCTCACCATCACGAAACGGGGTTTGAAAAATGCTTGAATGTTCTCGAGGGGGTTGCCTTCGAAAGCCGCCAAGTCCGCTGCCATCCCAGGAAGAAGTTTACCAGTTTCGTGGGCAAGCCCACATACTTCTGCGGCTGTTGAGGTTGAAGATGCTATTATCTCGCGTAGGGTATATCCGGCTTCCGTCAATACCGACAAACCGTCGGCGTATCTCTCGAAATTACAGAGCCCTAATATTAGGAAGTTAAAGGTACGAGGTCAGTCGATGATCACATCATAGATGGGTGAGATGAACTCGGAGAGATATCTTACCTATCCCATTATCAGTGCCTACGATCATCTTTGCACCTGCTTGTCGTAATCGCGCAAGATTCCCTACCACCCGTTCACGAGCATCCCACGGGCAGAAATAGTCTTCTTTTAAGCAGGCGGTATTCATAGTCGGACAAACCGCTACGCCCCTTTCTACGATCTTCTTGGCGATTGAATGGTTATATTTCGTGCCATTTTCTGTGAGGAAGGGTTTAACGTTATGTCCTCTCGTGCAAAACGAACAAGTGACAATAACATACCGATGCTCCATGCACAGTGTTCGATGCAGTCGAACCCGGCATCAACTGCTCTGTCTATACCTTCAACGCCAGTTGCGTGTGTGGTGACATGTATACCATGCGCATGAGCTTCATCAGCGATAGCCTTCAGCTCTTCGACGGTATACCGAGCTTTTGAAGGGTTACTTCCGGCGGTCATGAAGCCGCCAGTAGACATAACCTTAATCACATCAACACCCTGGAAAACCGAGCCGGAAAAAAACGATCAAAAACAGACAATTTGGGACTTCATCAAACGAGATAGACACACCTCTTTGATGCGTTTTTTAGCCTCTCTACGACAATCTTCCACGCCAGTAGCGATGCCTCCCCACGCGTGGCCATGTCCTCCCGGGACAGTTATCGGTGCATTGGCTGACAGAATTCTGACCAGAAGGGAATGTGTCAGGGATGGAAAGATACACCAGGATCGGATTAATAGGAAGAGAGGTACTCACCGGGGCCCCATGACTTCCCTTTTCGCTATCTTGTCTCTCATCGTCGTAGAATATGTCCCAGGACAGCCCAAGTCGCGTACTGTTGTTACCCCTGCGTCCAGAACACGGGTGCAATTCCTTCCCATGAGGGTGAAAACCTCTTCCTCCGACAAGGGAATGCCACCGGACGTGGAATGAACGCCAGAAGTTGGGTCCATGAAGAGATGAACGTGACAATCAAAGAGCCCCGGGAGTAATGTGACGTCGCCCAAGTCGCGTACTTGAAAATCGTTGTCGAACTGGGAGCTCAACGCGTCCCATGAACCCGAAGCCACGATTCTATCCCCTTCCACGAAGACCGCGCCATCAAGGATAAGCGGTGCATCAGCGGAGATCAAAAGGCGCCTGCTGCGGAGTGCTATCCGTTTTAGTTGCGTGCGAGCCATGTAGGAAGGTGTATCGTAGAAAGTCTGGGGTGAAGTGAGGTTCGATGTCCGGGTAAGAGCACTCCTTTTTCAAGGGGGGGAATTTGACGGTATCTTGCATAAGGAAAACGGTGAGATTTATATCGTGGAATTAATTCGTGTGCTCGAAAATGTGTTTTCGATTGAGGAGCTAAACATTTGTATCAGAAGGAACGGGTGACGGGCGTACGGATGTGATTTTGTCGGCATTTTTTTGCCGGTTAAGGCAGTCGCCGGAATTCGCCGCTATTACACCACGTTCGGTGAAAAATAGAGTAAGCCTTCAATTAGAACCACTAACCTTTCCTTCAAAATTCAGTAACGTGTAGTAAGATGCGGAATACGTCCTTCATCCGCGGCCAGTGCTACCAAATATCCGTCTGTTCGCCTTTCCTCAAGTTCTACCTCCACTGCCGGTCTTGCAGCGACTGATTCTCTCCCCATGCTGCCCTTTCATTAATTCAACGGTGGAGAACAGGATCATTGCTTCATCGAGCGAGGTCGTTCCTAGATCTTGACCAGGGATGACTTGAATCGCCTCGCCGGAGTCACTTTGGGAATCAACCCTCGGTGTAGTGTTCATTGATACCATAGTATTGCATAAGATGCGAAGTGCTCATACCCTTATCCATCAGGAATAGCCCATTCAGGGAGAGAAAATAGATCGCTTGGGGTCTCCATATGCTTAAAAACGCGAATCATCATCATTACCAACAGTTGTAGGTAGAGTTCATGGTCAGATCCCACTGTTTGACGTTTTCTGTGATTGTTTTTCCGGTCCCCTCTCGAAGTGCAAGGGTCGTTTTGGGGGTTGTCAAGACACAACACGGGACGGGTCCCGCAGATTTGTATTCTGTGTAGACCTTGGAAGAAAAGAGTTTCATCTTTGGGTTCACCGTGCTCACATCGCTGCCAAGTCTGGTCCATTCGCTTCCACGCACGATTCCCTCCAACTTGCGACGATAAAATTGTTTCCCGGCTCCCTCTTCTTTTTGTAACGACCGCGCAGGGGTCCGTGGTATTACTTCCAAGCCCAAAAAGTCACTGATTCCTATATGACGTCCCCTTGAATCTCAGGTTTACCTCACCCTTTCAATCTCCAGGTTTCGAAAGAAATTCGGCGTATTCCCAGTCATAGTAGTCTGTAGTATTGTATGGATTCTGGAAAACCCACACCACCGTGTGGAGTCACAAACCCGGGCACCTGTATCAGGCGCGGGTTACTTTTTTTGAAGGGATGAGAGAACTCCAAGTTGTTCCTAGCGGCTCTTCAAACAAAAACACAGTGTGTGGTCAGTTTTGACGCCCTAAGAACGGAACATTGCCATATTGCCAGTGTGGTAAATGTGGTAATGTCACCGCCGAGGTTCCAAGGAGATTTCCGCTTCCGTACATAAAACGGTCATCCCCCAGCTATGGCGCTATTTTGGCGCGGGAACAGTCTGAACAGAGGTACGAGACGGCATAGCGTAAACTATCCATGCTTCAATAGAGTATATTCCGGATGAGCATCATTGATGGACGAGGGACGACCATGTACGACGCCGCACGCTAGAGATTGTTCACCGAGGGTTTGCTTCGCCCCCGTCGCGATGTGCAAATGCGCTAAACAGGACCCACTAGTATTGGCGGTCTCATCATTCAGTGCCTAAACATTGAAATGTCATAATCTTGTTACTGTCAGCGTGGCAATTGAACGAAAGCGACGAGACCGCCGCCCTGAGCGCCTGGGCACTTGACCAGTGTGAAGACCACGAATACGGGGGCTATTTATTCATATGAAATATGTTACTCTCTAAATGGTGTCCAGTTCAATACGTCGCTCCAGTGCGCCTCCGTGCAGTCTCGGGCTCTTTCTTGAATTTCCATAGCAGCCCACTTTACGTGCCCGATGAGTGACTTACGTTTGGTCCCTATGATCCCTATTATCCCTTGTTCTACATTCGTCAAGACCATCGCACTACGAAGACCATTAGAAGCATCCACCATTATCGGCCCGCGCTTTGCGACGGTTAGCGTAGAGCTATCGGTGGCCTTGGTACTTTCATCCAACCGATACCTTTTCCCTTCGCCTAAACGATTGATTGTACACCCTGAGCTTGAACATGCCATTGTTTCCGACCTTGAAGAGGTTTCCGCACACCGATCAGCGCGATCCGACCGTCGTTCGGATGTTGAAAGATAAAGGAACTGACTCGGTCGAGTAGTAGCCCGTGATATGGTCTCCAGGGATAGGTAAGACCTGTACTTGCCATCGAGCCTCAATGCAGATAATGTCGTTGTCGACATGATCGGGGTTTCGTCCAGTGAGTACGCAAGATGGGCCGTGCTAGAGTGCGACATGATATTGTGAATGAGAGGGCAAGGTTCGAACGACTCTGACCCTCCGATTGTAGAGATAGGGGTATTAACTCGAGAAGATGTGGCTGGTGTATCTACCACAGAGCAAGAAGAATCAAGACTTGTCGAGGGAGATACCCCAGAACCTGGAATATCTGTGAGGGAATCCGAAGGGCACTCGCGAGATTCGTCCCGAAATCCGCACACCTCATCGAGCACTGCCATTCTCCGATAAGAATTCGACCGTTTTGTCGACGTTGATGATTGAGCCATCGCCACCCGCAGCTCTTCACCCGTCTCTCTCATGCCACTCCTAACCATAGGCTCGATTACCTCCGGATCCGACCTGAACTCAGTCGTCCTTTTACATATATCGAAGTGTCGAGATTGGGAAATCGTTGAACTAGAAAGGGGCGGGAAGCGGTAATTCGGGCTTCCCTGCATTTTGGAAATAAGAGGACTCGTTGGTCGTGATCGGTACTGATGAGGACAGCGGAAGTATCCTATATGGAAAGAGGTCCCAGAGCCCGTACTTCCGCACAACCATGCAGGCGGAGATCTAGCACTGCCCACTGGACGAGAAATTTTCGCCGTCGGCCCAGAGCATTGACGTGATTAGGGGAGGAGGGAGCATGGAAATATCCTTGAACCACACAATAGGACTCTGTTTTCGATGCCTCGACACACGAGGGGATGTGATCGCGTTTTCAATGGCTGTGACACCCGCTCCATTCGATGAGCTAAGAGGTGGCGTTCTGGGGGCAATGAGACCCGGAGGACTGGGAAAGGAGAGAGCGTGTACAGACGGAGACACAGACGAATTGAAGGCAAAAGAACGCGAGCTGTCGCTGAGGGTGGGTTGATAGAGTGGTCGGAATGAGAGCGACGAGCTGGCTGCTGGTTTACCCCATTCCCGCTAAAGCTTGGTACACGAGTTCGATTGGAGACTTTTGGAAGAGGAAGTTTTGACGGGGACCCAGTTGGGGATGACTGACAGGGATGGAAGTGCAGAGAGGCAGTGTTTGAAGCTAGACTCTCCCGGTATGTCGTGTGGACCAGTCGAGGAAGTTGAGGTGTCTTCATCTGAGCCATCTTGTCCGAGGGATTTCCGCCAACTAGGGATGGTATAGCAATGTCCATCTTGTGCCAATCGGAGATACAATTTTGAGTGGTGTGCATGATGCTCTTGGGAAGATAGTTGCCTTTGCCTTGGCCGTTCGGAGTCGATAGTACCACAGAAGATGCGACACGCCCAGGCGGAAAATTCGGTGTTGAGGACATCACAGGGCTGGGTATTTGAATTTCCTGAGCGAGATGGTCATTTGCTGTGAGAAATGGCTTCATCCCCGTTTGTTGTCGTCCTGGTCGTGCCGCATGGAAACCTTGCCTAGAACTCAGCTCTACTAGTGCAGATCGCGATGATGGATAGCTTAGCGCTCTAATTCTCATCAATACTTAGTAAAAAACCATGATTTACCTGAAAGTACCTGGCCCCGCTCAAGATCGGCAGCGGCAAGTTGTTTGCAAGGGTAATCAATTGTAGCGACGTCGGCAGCGCAAGTGCTCGAACGGTGAGTAGTGACGAGATAATGAGTGCGTTTCAAGAGAGCGATAATGGATAGAAAGAGAGTGTAGAGTCTGTTGAGGACGTTATTAGCAACGTCGAGGTTAGGCATGGTGGTCGAGACGTAGTAGAGAGTCAAGATGCGTTGGGTCACTGTGACAGCAATGATGGTCCGCAATCGCCCTGTTGAACCTTTGACATCCCTTGTCGATGGGCCGACCAATAGGCTACGAGGTCCCACGACGTTCATTACTCCGAATGTAATCCATCAGATACAATGAGATCAGTACTAAGGGTATCTAGGTGTCCATGGCCTGAGCGGGTCTCTCGGTGTTCTGAGCACCTTCTGAGACGACTACATTATAATACAGTCTTTCTTCTTCTGCTTCTTCTCTTGTTTCGCACGAAGTCGCTCTTCCTCCTGCAAGCGTAGGCGGTTCTTCTCTCTCATGCGCTCCTCCCTCTGACGGCGAATGAAGTCGTCCTCTTCCGCTTGTAGCTGACGAGCAAGATCCGCGCTAAATTAAAAAAGGAAAGTTCGTACCCACACCAAATCAGTCACACAAGTCTATAAACAAAAAGGAAAGCGAGTACGCACTCTCCTGGTTCAGACACCGTGAACTGCCCCGCCTCAAATTCCGCGGCCCTGAGAGCTTCCTCAGCGGTCCGAGCAACAAAGTCCCCGCCCGCCGGACTTGACTTTACAAAGTTTGAATCAACAAATGTAGACCAGCTGCCATCAACATCCTCAAGGCGTTCCCACACGATGGACGGTTCATGGAGGAATACATGATCCGTCACGAGAGTATACAACGACTCGTCGTTCCCCGGTCTCTTGTATAACACGGAGAGGTGAAGGTTTCGATATAGTGCGACAAGCGAACCGGGTTCGACGATTGCAGCAAGGTTAAAAAGGCCGTGATACGTCATTTGCGACTTTGTATTGTCTATGAATTGTCGGACGACGATGGCTGATAAAATGAACAAGAAACGAAAACGAAACTGAGTTCTCGTGTTTGAATGGGCGCTGAATAGAAATCGACCTCACCGTCCTCCACTTTCGTGCGTTCTTCGTCGGTCCAATTGCTCGGGGCCTTGCTTGAACCTGCTTGAGGAACGTCCTCGTCTCGAGTGACGAGTTGCCCCTTGGTGATATGGTCTGCGTCGGCGATCAACATGGCAGCACTATCGTAGTCCTCCGTCTTCGAAAGGACTTTGGCTTCTTCACTGTCCCAATCGACTACCCAACCATGCACAAGGTCGATTCCGACTTGAGAAAAGAGCTTGAGTTCGCCGCCATGTCCTTCTGGACGAAATAATCGAGATCCCGTGAATAATGGATTGAGATCCATTCCTCCTGCAGAAAAAAACATATCGGAGTTAGCATCTCATTCAATCTCGAAAAAACATCGGAGACACACTCTGCGTAACGGGCATAATAGATAGCGCGGCTGAAATATCAACCTCTGGGCAATTCAGCAGAAGATATTCAGCAACAAGTTGCGATAAAAACTCGTATGACACGTTCTCCCGAGTCGGGGGTTCGATCGTAATAGAGCCTCTGAGTAGAAGGATATTGCCTGGCGAACCTTGTCAGGGCATGACGGGAAACGCCGAAGAGGAGAGGGCCAACATACATATCGCAATGAATGAGCACGGCCTATAATGAGATTAGTATGTTATCTGTCGATTCTCCCGAACGAAAGACGGACCCATTGTAATTCTGTGTAATTATCTTCACTCTCTTCTTAGCATCTCCTTCCCCAAATTCTATGGGCTTTAAATGCCAAACTTCTGCTTCCGAAGACTGGATGCTGTTCTCGCGGGTATTCCTAGGCGTTTCCTCGATCTCGGACGATGAAGATGCGTGAGATGAACTGGCCACCGGCTGGGATGGGCCAGCTACTGGCTCAGATGAGCTAGCTACCGGTTGAGAGCTTGAACCTTGTTGAAAATCGGCTGAGGAGGACATAGTTGAGTTACGGAATGGACGAGAATAACGGCGATAGAAGCGAGCGTAGATTTATAGTGCTGGAGTGGTACAGAGTCAACGCATAGCCGCCGCTGCGCAGTTCTATGTAGTCTTGGTCAAAGGAGAGAATCGTTGGCGGAGATCATCCAAGGGCCAAGCCAGTCCGAGTCCAACACGCTGCGCCCTGACACATCTGAAATTACTCATCAGTACCCGGTCCGGGCGTCCGGGCTCAGCACAGCTTTTCTCTTTGTGCCCACGAGCGCTTCCACAACACTGAGTGACTGAGCCAACACCATCACCATTCAACCACACACGGTCACACCCCCAGGCTAACGCGTCAAAAAGAGCGCTCACCTATCAATTCAAATGACTTCCAGTCTCGTGGAAATAGCCCCTCTGCTCGCCCAACAAACTCTTGGAAAGCGTCTACGCGATGGCGAGATTCCTGGACAGACACCGAAAAAGGCGAAAACCGAACGTAGGAAACGAAATAGTGGCACGGATGCCAGTGTGAACTTGGACGTTATGGGCGAGGAGCGACTGCTACAGCAAGAATGGTATCCTGATGCACCGATTCTGGATGGAGAGCAAGCCCTATTGGGCACATCACGAAATACTCGTCGTGCTACGGATCCTGCACAGGATCTTTCACAGGAGGAAGAAGTCAGGAGAGAACGTATTCGCGCGTCCGCGAGAGAGCGTCAGAGGAAGCATAGAGCTCTGGTGAAGGAACGGAAGATGAAGGCTCTAGATATGGAAGCTGAATCCGATGCCGCAGGCCCGCAGCGGGCAGGAAGTGACGAATATCGATCCTTGGACCTCGAGAGTCCTCTGGAACAGTTCCAGCACATGTTGCAGCAGACAGCTCCTCCTCAACCTCACACAGACGCCTTGCTGTATCCTCAGCCGATGTCAACCGCGGTAAATCTTCGGAATGTACAAGGGGAGCAGCCTCAGCCCATCAACGGAGGCCAGACATTCGCTACGACTCTCTTACTTTCGTTTTCTTGCGCACCGATGCTGAAGCAGCACCTCCTGGACAGTCTTCACATGACAAACGAGGAGCTAGCATCACTGGAACCTTACATTGCAGGTGCTTGGGAACAGTGGAACGCACAGGTAGGCATTATTTTGCCGTTTCATTAATAATCCCCTCGTCCTTACGGTCCTGCTCCTAGCGTCAAGGCCGTCACAAGCCCAACCCACAGCCACTGTCAGCGGACATAGCTCAAAATCCAGCTGCAAGTTCCGGAGTCGAAGGCCCCGGAATAGATTCGGACTCTGGAACGTCAAGCAAACCTACGATAGCCGAGGAATTTCGCGAAAGGTTCAGTCGATCTATTGACACCCCTTCTCCGTACCGAAATGGCCCTAGTTCTTCGCCTGGTTTGGGTGTGATAGATCCCAGCCTTTCTGGTCAGGTGGGGTAATGACTGGCATCTCAGTTAGGACGAAATCGTGCCTGCACTAAGCCTACCGTCCCGCTGGTTTCCTTTCCGTGGGCTTAAGTCATACACGTGTAGAACTTTCTACCATAGTCACCCGTATAGTCTTCGTACTCTACTCTTCCTGGAATAATATCGTGTATTTACTATCGGCATATGGTCACCGAGTGGCCACTACCGTACCTCGTGTCGTAAGTGCTGTGAAACCACTTGCAAGAAGCCGATCCTCATACCGGCCTTCGCAGAAAAATACCAGCGACCAGAACATGGGTGCGTGAACGACTGCAACCCGGAATAAATCCCTGACCTCCATATGATGAAATAACCGAAAACGAACGATTTCCCAGAATAAATTTACGTGTCAAGGTCGAGGGTTAAAAGTTAATTCCCTTCAAGAGCGAGGAAATACGAGGTTTGGGTCGGAATCGCGCCTTGACCTGAAACAAAATTACTTCTCCATCAAGTTTGCACATTCCATTGGAGCCCTGAATGAAGGATGTGTTACAACATCATCATGGCTACTTGTTAGTCTGATCCAACCACATCCATGATCTCACATTTCTCCGCACTCTATTGGAGGGAGGTAATGAACCAATGAGCACGTAGTTGGAGTAAAGAGTCCGAGGAATTGGACATACCGACGATCTTAACAGCCAACTTTGGCCTGTTATTCGGACCCGTGGCGACATTCTCGATCTTGCGAAGGGTGAGCATGCCATCGATGACCTTGCCGAACACGACATGCTTTCCGTCAAGAAAGTCGCATTTGGCTGTGGTGATGAAGAACTAGCGTGGGCGAATGATGAGGGCTCGAGACGATGATTGGCGAAGAGAACAGCGTACTTGGCAGCCATTGGTATTGGGGCCTGAGTTTGCCTAAGACGAGTAGTAGCAGGAGTGGTAGTAAGAATGGAAGTTTTCGTTCAAACTCCACACATGGATTTCACCATCGAAAGTAAGCCAGCTTCAGTATGCTTCACTTGAAAGTTTTCATCCTGAAACAGGGTGTTTTTTTGTTCATCAGTTCCAACGGATTCGGAGAAAAACGAATTTGACGACTATGGCAGACGTACTGGAAACTTGTCCCCGTATATCGAAAATGACCCTGTTCCATCACCCTTCAAAAAGTCCCCTCCTGTACATTCGCGGAGCCGTGAGCGATTGCGAGGGTTGCTAGGTCGAAAGTCGACGAGCCTTGACACATGAAGTTGGGTACCCTTGAAAATGAGAATGACAACGGGTTTGGGTTAGCTAGCTCTTTTGAATCCAGTCTAAAAGCACCGTACACCCTGGAATACAAAATCCGTTATTGAATATTCAACAAGGCTATATTGAGCTCAGATTAACAACGACCCCGTACCTGTGAAATAGCGCGCCTTTGTACCCTTGAGGACGCGAGTTGACCCTACCGATGTTGAAATCAATGAGAAAGGCATCAACAATGCGCTATCGCAACAGATCGCACCTGTATTCACCCGTGCATAGTTGTCTAAAGTTTTCGGCCGTCCTAGAAGGCAACAATTTGAAGTATGAGAGTGCGAGCCCCCGCATTAAAAGTGAGAATTCGACCATTACTTAGGAACTATGTCGCTGTAAAGCTCCATTTTAATTCTACCAGCGGGTGTTTCTCCAATGTTTACGTCCATAAACACGATAGGCCTCGTAGTTGCAGACATTATGAGCGTGAAATCTAGAGCTGAGAGCTGATTGAAGGAGGTCTGCACCGAGTATGGCTGCTGTGAGGCAGAGAACGAGATAGAAAAGAGACAAGCAGACGAGCGCTTGCTGGGGTCGCCTCGATCGCGTGAGCATAACGTTGGTGGCAAACGTGACGCCTCATTTCTTTGTTAGTCAACTCACACACTTCTTTCTTTCAGACCACCACCATTGCGCGAAAAGAAAAGCTTCGATACTAGGCGTTAGAAGTGAAAGCGATTTCTAAATTTCTATAGTCATCATACATCTCCGAGAATCTCTGGTTGGCTGGCAGTTCCTCCCCTTCTAACCGCCGACACGATATCCTGACTTCTTCAGGCCTTTCTTTCAAGGCGAATCTAACTGAAACTCATTTATTGACGTGATTCCAGACAGAAATATCTACATCTCACGCGTGTAGGTTCTGCCAAAACGAGTTCTTCCCCTTCAGCTGACACGACATCATCCCAGACTTCCGAGATGGCACTGGGAAAACCTAAAGCCACTCACCAGTTTACCTTTCCTCCTTTCCCGCAAGCTCCCGAGGGTACATCATTCACACCTTTCGGGGACTTCAAGGAGAGAGGTATCCAGGTTCAACTTCTCGGAGAAGATGACTACGAGCTCGATGGAGCGGGCAAACCAACTGTGGCGTTATCCAAGAAACACGACACTGACAAGTGCAAAACTGACGCGAAACCACGACCTGCGAAACCGATTCAAGTTGCTGTGAAGAAAGCTGACGGAACGATTGGGACTAGGAGAAAGGAGTGGTGGGAAGAATGGGAAGACAACGATCGTTATCGAACTGTTGCTTACAATCCGTAAGTCAATCTCCCCGTCATAGGCGTTGAAATGTAAGACTGGTTCGTTCTGATATCCCTATTATCCCTTTCCAGAAACGAGGCACGCTCTGATCGTTTTCACAAAGCCGCTGGCGACTTCAATCGTAATCGGCGCTGGCCACCGATGGTTACTGGCGTGCGTGCACAGTGGGATCAGGTAAATACGGTTCTTCGCCCGTCGCGATCCGCTTCCACTCATGCGAACACTTCATAGTTCCAACTCTTCGCTGGACTTCTCAGCTCCGTCCCTGTCTGGAACAAAAAACGTGCCGAGGATCCGGATGTCGATTCAGATGAGGTCGATTCAGATCCGGACGACGACGACGACGAGTATACCCCTCCTCCTCCAAAGAGTAGGACCACCCAAGTCGGCAAGGTCGATCGATCTCTCGAGCGGGAATCAGGCGATAAGCCATGGAACAATCAAACCAAAAAACGCCCTCGCCCTCACGAGCCATACGGCAAAGACGGGAAGCAGCTCGGACGTCGGCCAGCGATCGTAGAGAACGACGATCAGATAAGAAATTTGATCCAGGACGCCAAGGAGGAGAAAGACGACAAGTTGGTCGCGTTCTTGAACGATCCGGAGACAAGAGTGAAGATCTATCTGTCCAGCTACTTTCGGTGCCAAGGTCTACACTAGTAAGGTTCCCATTTGGAGAAGGGCGTGGATTTACTCATTTTTTCTCTTGCAGCACCGACCGAAACCTGTTCATTCACCCGAAAATGATATCTATTTTCTTGTCATACATTCTTCGACATGGCGTGCTCCCTGACAAGGAGGAGAGCGAAAGCATCAGGAAGGCAAAAGCGGTTGCTGAGCTCGCCTTGGAAGAGCTTCCGCTCACATCCAAGCTGGCCAAAACCATCCCTGACGACTTCAATCGCGCCTTGAGCGCGCTCTTCGAGATTCGGAGGAATGAGAAGCTTTGGCAGGCCGAGCCATTACTGAGGACCGACACTGCGGACGAACAGATGGAGGAGACAGCTGAAGAGAAGAGGGACACTGTAATGCCCGACGCTAAGCGAGTCAAGCTGTCGCCAGAGAACGGCGACGCGGTTGATGGGCAGGAGGTGAAAACGGGTGACGACATGGAGAGCAAGGCTATTTCGAACGACGTGCCGATGGCGGAGGCCGCCCAACAAGCGGAGGCTCCTCCGAGCTCCTCTCAGGCGGACTCGACTTGGGGGAATGGCTCCGGCTGGGGTGACAATGATCCTTTGTCCTCTACCAACGGGTGGGGTGATACATCCGCCGGGGATGCTGATGCTTGGGGTTTCAACAAGGATTCCTCCGGTGCTTGGAATGACCCAGGCAATCCGGAGGAGCCTCAGTGGTTTGCGGAAATCCCGACCTTGTTCCCGTTGTTAGGACCTACCACGCTACCCATGACCCATCGAACGGGTATTGTGGAGTGGAGTGTTCGGAAGGTCAAGAAGATCACTCCTCCTGACATCTCGCCGATCGCTGCGAAACCCATTGAATCTACAAGTTCCGAACTGGATTACGGAAATCCATTAGCTGTGGAGTCGGAACTCTCGCGGAAATTGTACAGGGTGGAAATGGACCCGTGGATGGGATGGGCTGATAGTTCGCAGGAGGAGGAGAGCGTTATGCCGAGGATATACGAGACTTCGAGAGGACAGGTGGTTGTTCAGAATGCTGTTTTCTTCGACGGGAACTCCAAGGAGAAAGTCGGCGTTGGCTCAAAGAAGGGCAATAATGAAATGGAAGTTGACTCCACCGGGCCGCCTGCCCACTCTTACACCGCTGCATCAGGACTGAAGCCCTTCCGAGCTCCTGAGGACACCATCACTGTTCTTATGCAACCCTCGAGCATCGAACACTTGCGCGTCGGCATGGGTCTCGGAGGGACATGGGTGCAACTCCTCCGAAACGGCGATCTTGAGGACGATCTTGGTACAGGCATTCTAGCGAAAGCGAAGAACAAAGGGAAGTCGTCCGGACAACGATACTGGTACATTGACGAATTAATGATTACTCTCACGAGCTACCACACCGTCTGATTTTTCTTCTTGATCGGCGAGCAGGAGAGATAGCCCCCGATAGACTTGCGCCTTTTCTTGGACTCTATGGACGTGTCTCCGCTACCTGGCGTCGGTGGGTATGTTCGCTATGTTAGGCTTGCGCGGTATATGGGAGTATGTCATTTGGTTATGGCGTGTTACTATTAGCAACATTCTTAGCCCGATCCACGCATACATAGTTCAGTACAGCCTTCTCCGCCACTGGTAAGGATACTATGATTGTACACGTCGCCGTTACGATAATACATGATTGAGCATTCGATTTCCTTCATTCATACTGAGACAAGTATATCGCGCCAGGTGCGCGCGAATTAAACAATGCCATCGCTCCTGATTGCACATTGACCAAAGTCATGCTTCGTCAACCCATCAGGCTTGGGCAAGATGTCCTACAGATTCGGGATCAAATCAATGAGGATCATATGCCACTAAAATGGTCAAAGGGTCAACTAACGTGTTCGAAGATTCCGACGGGTAATGCCAATGTAACACAGGCGTTAGGTGAGTCCTATTGAAGCATGAGCGGGAAGTTTGTCTAGATGAAGCCGATACGTACTACAAGTGCCCCTACGTGGCTCTCGATTGGGGCAGCGGAGAGGAGCAAGTCTAAGGAATTAGGTGGAACATTGTGAGTAGATTGTACGAGGAAACGAAGGAAGGGAACGCACAAGCTTGTTCGCGAGCTGGAAACGCAAGTTTACAGTTAGAGGCCCGATTAACGAATCAATATCTCTTTCACGTACTATAGCCAAGCTATGGGGCACGGAGATGGTGAGGTTACATGTAACACTGACGGTAAGTGATAAGCACCTTCTGCAAGTAAGTTATGGCGTTGAGGGCGGCCTGCTTGTAGGCTACAGTACTGTAAGGTTTCCATTAGTATCTCTGCACCCCGCGTTCGGTGATCAGACGTACGCATCCATGTTGTATTGCTTGCCATCGCCATCTGAAGAAGAATGTATTGAATACTGGACCAGCCGGACTTGCGATTGAACTCACGGTAGTCAACGCTGATCCCTTCGAATATCAGCTACCATACGATCAGAGAGTGGTTAATACACCGCAGATCAATGAAACCAAGCCTGAGCCACACCTTCTGTGAGTAAAGCGGGTCGATGGGAGAGGGCTATCGCGATTGTCAATAAGTGAGCAATAGATGGTCGCGGTAGCACTCACCAGGAAGATGGGTTGCTTCAAGCCAAACTTCTCCACGCCGCCTTTGATAATGCTAGTGTTGAAGGTAATAATTCCAGCCTATCCGCCCGCCTGAAATTAGACATTCGTTATAGGTCGAGATAGGGCAGGCATCACCATCTCGATGGCCCCGCAAAACGACATCTAAGGAGATAAGGTGAATCGCAGATTCGAGAATTTGAGCAAGGGTGCTATTAGGCAGCATTACCTCTCCCTGAAACAAGAACACTCGATAAGTTCGACCTTCTACAACCGATCATAGAGAACTCTTACATCTCCCTGTGAAAAGTGCAAATCGCCCACTGAAAGATTTGCACCCTTGACAAACACTGGGAAATAGCATCGGGAACCTCTGCGAGATAACTTGTTTCAGGACATTGGCCGGTACGACAGGTATCAAGCTTACCTAGACAGATTCTTAATCTATCATGACCAACACGAAGGTTTTATCGCTTGTTGCGGAGTCGACTTTTTTAGATGATAAACTCACATCACAATTTCCCCCATGTTCACGGCCAGGAACTGTACGTGCACCCTCATTGGCCACCTTCTTCATAACCTCTAGATCGAGGTCTTGGCCGACATACGCTCCTTTGGGCTCGGGTGGAAAGGCGACCGGAGGAACGGCGTTGGGATGCACCGAAATCAGATCACCTTCGCGCTTGTTCCAAGTGGCCAGTAGCTCCGTGGAAGGGGCAGTCCCGATGAGACCAGGATGAGAGACTCCCGCGAACCGAACACCCGGTATATGGCGCGAAGTTGCATAGATACCTTTACAGGGTATTTGGTAAGAACGAAGAAAACGGAGACTTGTCTGATTACCATGAAAGTCCCAAATAGCCTTGGCAGCTCTGCTGTTGAATTCACGCGCTAAGAACAGACCCGCCTCGTGAGCATTTGGTTCAGAACGGTCTTACTCGTGACGCACCGAAGAGTCCACCCCCATTCTCGAGTTCAAATATACCCTTATCGGGAATCGTCAATTGGGCGCCAGGAACGTCTTGAAATTGAGAGACAAGCTCACAGTATACCCCCAAGGCATTTTCTCGAACGGGGTTACTGAATCGCAATCGAAATATTAGATCGTGATAGACTTGAATTCTTCGAGGATCCTCACCGTCCAAGATATCAACAACCAAACAGTCTCCAGGTTCTGCGCCCTCGACTGCAATTGGACCGGAGAGATTGTGTATCTTTGTCAAATCGACATTCTTAATATCGTCGCTGTCTGAGAAGCGAACCATTAAGAATCAAGGTTTCCCGAGGGCATGATTGGAGCGGAGTTCTGACTGTCATTGTTCCCGATCTGAGCTCCAGTCCAGTCTAAAGTAGTACATCAGCACCGAGTTGACTACTTCGTCAGCCCACACCTGCTCACCGACACATTCGACTTTGAAAACCTACGTTAACGTTGAATCGTGTATCCTCTAATAGAATGAGACAAACCATACCTGTCCTGGTTTTACTGTAGCGAATGGAGGGATGTCAGGGCTAAAAGGAAGTCAGGACGATAGAGCATTGGTCGTCAAGATCTGATGCCCCTACTGCCAGCGATTGTGAAGTCCCTGTGATGCATCCCGATGTTAACTTCTGTGGGAAACAACCATAAGGTGCGCTATAGATACATACTTTCTGTTCGTCTGCCGGACTGCATGATAGTATCGTCAGCCGGTTCGAAGCTTCCAGATAGTAAGATAGTAAGTGAATTTACACGAATGGGTCAACCTAGAAAGACAAGAACAGGTCAAATTTAGGAAGTTTTTCCATGTACAGGACGAGCGATTACCTGCACAAGAGTTGGGTGTGGAACAGAGTTGGTTCGAGTAGCCATGGTGTAACAGTTTGCTGTCTGCGAAACAAAAACCAGAAAAAACCTCCTTTATATGTGTCTGGACTCTGTGAAGAGATAACGAGATAAGGAGAACAGATCGTATGACCATCGAGAATTGGACAGGCCCATCCCCCGTTCACACAATCCGTTCTATTTTCCGGCAACGGGTTGACCCTGTCTCAGAGGAAGCCCTTGTAAAGTGAATCAACCTCTAGCCCTCTGTTGATATCGGACGGGATGGCGTCGTCAGTGGAAGCTAGCAAACTAAATGGATGAGAATTCGAAGAGGTCGCACTAAATCAATAGCATTTCATAAAGAAATCAAGTCGATTCTTGGAGGTTTGGCTCTGAGAAACCACTAATGGCAGCTGAATGGGCCACAACCGAGAGAGCGCCGAGCGAAAGGTGCAAAGGACCAGCAGGCTTGGGACAGAGAGCTTGTGCTTACGTGTACGCCCGTCCGCAAGCACCATATTCGTTAAATTCTGGGCGGACTGGACCGGACGCGGCCGACTGACCTGCTATCTGGACTGGTCACTGTTGGATGGACTCTACGACTCATTACACTCCTTATCTTCGCTTCTAGTCAATTGCAAGCCAAAAATTCAAAGCGCTCGGGTCTTTGAAGAAGCTCTGACTGCGAATCTCAGTCCCATTCACACAAAGGTCTTTGCATTTGCTCATCGCTGGAGTTCGGCGTCGTCGGCTTATAATCCATTTGTCTTCGCTCAGCTGATACACATGGTAGCCCTGTCGAACCGCCAGGGTTCAACGTTCAACTGTGAAGGAATTTGAGAGGTAGGCTGTAATTTGTCTTTTAGAGTTCATCTTCATGCCTCCTCTTCCTTCCCGCTGTCTCCGGTTCGGCACTCTCACAGTCGTTTGACATCCTCTGAGGCAAGACTGGCTGCTACAGATGCATATAGGTGGTTGACTATCTTGGAGTTAGCCTGAGCATCTAATTGCTAGCCTAGTTCAAACGATGATGAATCGCGATGCATCCGACTGGAAAAGGACTACCCCCTCGATCCCTTTAAACTATCCGTACCCGATAATCATGCAAAGTCCTACGGAGCCGCGATCCTGAGCGGTAACGAGGCCAAGTTCGGGAGACCCGAAAATACTCTCTAATATGTCCCTGGCTAGTCTAAATATCGCTACCGCGTCACTCTCAACACGCCGCGATGCAAAGCTGCAAGGTTGGATCTCATGAATGGACAGGACCCTAGAGAACGTTAGGTCTACTTATCCGGAGTGGCGATATACAAACCATGTTTTCACTGACAGCTTGCTCGAGCTCTTAAAAGCACTGAGGTTTCGCAGGGTAGCGACAAAGTCTGCCATCAAGACCCAGCTTCATGATCGTCGGAAAGGTCGGTCTTCCAAAGTCACCCCGGACTTGGCTTTCCTGACCGGACAATTCACCGTCAACAGATCGCAAAAATTCCCCTTCGCTTTATCATTGTTGGAGGTGGTATTACAGGGTTAGCTTGTGCCATTGGTCTTCGACTTATTGGGCATTCCGTCGTCATTCTGGAGAGGAAAAGTGCGTTCAACATGCGTCGAGTAGGTTCTTGGTCCTTGAAAATTTTTCGCCTCAATCGAGATGATTCCTCTAGACTGAAGGGTGTAGAATTCCTCCGAACCTTTCCAAAATCCTCTATCGCTGGGGACTACGTGAGTCCCTTCGGAAGGTGTCATTGAGATGCGGCTATATTCACATGCTCCAACGTGAGGCGTGGCCCTTTTCAAAACGCACGATACACCGCTCATTTGTTAATCTTCAGTCACAACAAAAGAGTATCTAGGGAGCTACGTTTGGGATGATGAACTCCTCTCGGAAACCGAGGGGGATCTAAGCTTTATCCAGGTGAGTTCCCGTTGAGATTGATAGAGACGATGTGTACCCACTTTGTTCGCCATCTAGTATAAAGAGCTGTGGGATGTGCTTTATCGGTTGGCCGTACGTTCAGGCACCGAATATCATTTCGATGCAGAAGCTGTATGCGTCGACCCAGAACAAAGCTTTGTCGCTCTTGAGACTGGGGAAGTCGTGAGCGGCGATGTGATCGTAGGGGCCGACGGCCTCAACGGGCTATGTGTCCAGTATCTGGAGGACTCGGATACGCCGCTCGGTGACACTGGCATAGAGCTAACCAGGTGAGTGGATTTGCATGACTACAATTGAATGAAACGGGTTCACGTTCATCAATAGTATCACTGCTCCTAAGCAAGCACTCATGAATCATCTTGGCGTTAACCCTTCCAACGAGAGCGACTTTGTACGTACTAGGATCCTCGATGTATCGATTTTCCCTTGCTATACTTACTTATACGCCTATAGACCGATATGTTCATTTGGTCAGGAGAGAATCGTTCTGTCCTCTGTTTCCCCACCCCCGACTACGACGATGGGGAACGCGAGGATGATGGTGCACGTCCCACAACCTCCCGAATAAAATCAGAAGATCCCATGATCTCCGTCTTTGCTTATACCAGTGACTTGAGGTAGGTCTTAATCGTGTTTCTCTGTTTCAATGGACTGACTTCTCCTCGAGCTTGGGTTCTAACGCCCATAACGAAAGTACGAATATCCCAATGCGAGGGGTGCTACCGAAATGGGTAAAAGAGAGGCTTGTCGTGATAGGTTCGGCGGCACACCCTCTCCCGGTACGTTATGCGCCCCTTCCGACGACTTTTGGTTAAAGATTCAATAGCCTGGGTCACTCCAATCCCAAGCCCTTGGTGTCGAAGATGGCGCCGTCCTTGCTCGACTATTCTCTCATATAAACTCAGAAGTCCAGATCGACGTACTTTTGGGTGCATTCGAAGAGCTCCGGATACCCCGCTGCGACGAAATCCATACGAAGGAGTATGGTGTCGTTTTCTACATGACTATGCCATCGACTCAAGCACAAGACTACCGAAAACCCACGATGTCGACCGGGGAAGACGCGCTCCCTGGTCCCACCGTCATCAGCGCTGACATGGACTTAGAAGGGACTGCGGAAGAGAAGGAAATAAGAGAGATATTTTCATACGATCCAGTGGATGAAGCGGACGGATGGTGGCTTGACTGGGAGATTTGTGGACAACGGTTCGCAAGAAGTAAAGCAGGAAGAAACTTGGGAACAATAAGCGGAGCGCGGATCGCGGTGCATGTAGAAAGGTCTATTACAGTGACATCTCGCCCTCTATTTGAGTATCTATAGGCTAAATCTAGGGAAGGACGATATACTTATGTTCTCCAGTTCTCTCTCCGGGCTAAATTTATCGTATCTAATTTGGGCTCGCATAATGTTATCATCGACGAATGCTGGGAACTTGGCAACGGGGATAACTTGAAGACTGTACTCCTTCTCGATTAGCACTAGTCCTGGTTTCTGGTGCGACATTTGGATAATTGCTGAACTTGTTGGGCCGGGTTTTCGCTTACGTCCGACCGTCGAATTCAACCTTGTTCCCCATTCTCTTCGTATTGCTTGCGGTCATAATCATATCCAAAACTAGCCCACCCAATACGGCCTGTACAACGGCGAGGTGAATGATACATGCAAGTCATGTTGAATGCACTCAGGGACAAGTGAGGCACAACACATTTTCGGCATTTTCCGTACGCGCGCCTTCTGGGCGCTTTGGCGGCGGGGCCAAATTTTTTGATTCTCCCCGTCAGACCCCAGGTAAACATGAGGTTACGGTTCTTCTTCCTCCATCACATCCTATTTTCCCAGTCCTAAGAGCCCGGATGTTACGAACGATCTAATGACACCACCCATCTCTATGCCATTACCTCCTCGAGCTAGGAAATCAGCGCCCATCGTGAAAGAAGGGCATGAGCACCTTCAACAGACTTCTGATATAATTCATCAACACAGACTGTCGCTTGCGTCGCAAATCCGGAAGTTTGATGCTCGATGGGCTAGGTGCGTGTCAAATTTGTTGTCGGAGACGTCATTTCTCACTTGAACCAGTCTTTTCAACCTAGCACCTGTGCTGAACAAGCTCACAAAGGGACGCCAGATGCCCAACGAATTTCGCGACAACGCACGAGAGCTCCGAGATGAAGTTCAGGTCAGAAAGCCGCCCAGGGGTCAAGTGTTCGCTACTAATGCTTAGTTCCAACCCGTCCTACAGGTCGCACTCCAGGAGGCGCATAGCAGAAAGCTGGCCAGAATCCCAGAAGAAGGCGAAAGCCTCGTTCCTGGACCTCCCCCGCCCCGCCCCATCATTGGTGGACGCGTAAGACCTACTCATTCCTTCCCGCTACCTCAGGTGGTCTGATTTTTTTCTTGCTATAGTCAAGGAGCCTCATGTCCGCCCAACGACATAAGGTGGTGTCTGGAACACCATCAGAGAAACAGAGCCTTGTTGTGCGGGTTCGTTCAAAACTAAGGGTGCGTCTCACATCCATTGTTTGCTGGTGTAGTCTTGACTCACCACGCTTTTCATTAGCGTAAGAAGGCTGTGAAGCAGAAGGGATCCAGAAAAGGACTTTCTCGCTTCAATCCCTTTCGCTCCAAGACCAAGACTGCGGCCCCTACCACCGAACAGACGCCAGAGGTTCCTCCACTCAACCACAAACCGTCTAGGCGTACCATGCGCTCGGGTGGAAGCTCACGATCGGGGCACAGAAGTGCTCGTCACAAGAAATCTGCTTCTCGTTTGAGTGAAAAAGCACCAACACCACCGACACCTCTGGCGCCCATGTCGCCTGAATTCAAGCCTTTCCTCCCCCCTCCGCCGAATTTCTCCCCCTTGAAGGTCGATATGGCTTCAATAGGACAATATTCTCCTCAAATAATGAGGTCTCCAGCGTACCATCCTACTCCGTGGTTAGGTGCCAGTAATGTCAACCCATCGATCACCCCCAGCTCTCCCCAGCCTTACTATTTCAACGCACTGGACCCACAGGAAGTGAAGGGTCCAATTCCAGAGAGAAGAAGAAGAAGAGAGAGGGACAAAGGTCGGGAGAAGTCGAGAGACAAAGAACAGAAACGGTCGTCCAGTCGGCACCGGGACCGTTCGAGAGATCGGGATTCAAAGGAAGAACGCCCTCGTCGCCGGCGTCGTAGGCGCCATGACACCTCCCGCGACCGCGAGAGAGAGGACGCGCGAAGAAGAGACCGCTCCCCACATCGTGACCACCACTACGACGACCGACATCATCATTCCAAAAGAGACAAACATAGCGAAACCGATAGCCACGACTCCAGGCGCCCTCATCGACACCGACACCGACATCGGGACGAATATTACGACGAGAAACCTAGAGATCGATACATTTCACCATCTTACACTCACCCTGCTGCTACCTATCCGCATTACCGTTCACCTAAACGCACACATTACTACGAGGCACCCCTACCCGAACTTTTACACCAAGCCTTGCATCCTTCTCCCCAGGTCGTTGAGCGATCTCGATTCAAGGAAAACTTTAGTATGATACAGTCCACGACATGACTATAGATATATTCTGCTTTACGGATTTTTGATGAGGATGTACACTACTGTACTGTTACTTAGTAGTCACTTTTTACCAGACAATCGGGGTGACGAACTGTCAAGGTCCTAAGCAGACTGAGCAAGCCGAGGCGGTGCGGCGACCTACAAGTCAACAAGTTACAACTGAGCAAGCTTAGAACTTCTGAAGGCGCCATCGCGGCCCGCAGCGGTCGTCGTGGGTTAGGGTTTGTTGCACTGCGCTCCTCTGAACCAATTCTACAAACTACCCTCACAGTGACGGACATCACCTACCACTTCCGAGGTTCTGAACCCCTCATTTACGAGACTCCGAACACAGAGTACACTCCCGGCTACTCTTCCGAACTACTTTGAGCGCTTTACCAGCGTCTGCCTCTGAACATACCAGGGAATATTGCCTATTTCAGAACTGCATAATCTCGGAGTGCGTCCGTTTGGTGTTCAACTCTGAACTTCGAGTCTTACTCTCATTCAAAGGCCACCACAGCACGAGGCGCACGAAGAGCGAACAGAACATAGAAATGGCAACAGATCCCTACCATGCTGTTCAACAAGAAGTTCAGTCTTCCTTACAAACAGCAACCCAGCTCAAGGCCTCTTATGTCCGGATACGGAATATGCAATCCGGAAGAGAGGAGAGCGAAGAGCTGGTGTGGGCGAGGAACGAGCTGAAAGCAACACTTGCCGCGCTGGAGGCTGATTTCGAGGATTTGGAAGAGAGTGTCAAGTAAGTGCATGGTCATTATCGCCATACATAACGCGTAAAACTAACTAACATTCTCTTTCCTCGGCTCCGTAAAGAATAGTCGAGTCGACAGGTGCACGAATGTTCGGTATCGAAGAGAATGAGCTTCAAGATCGCAAGAAGTATGTCGCCCACGTCAGGAGGGAAATTGAGGTGCGTTCAGGCCGGTTCTTGTTTTCCTGTGCAAATGAAGACGCTGACCACGCCGACATGCAAGTCCAGAGCATGAGAGCAGAAGTTGCCGGGACCCAACCTCCGCCGCAAATACAAAACTTACCACAGAGTGGACGGAACACCCCTACACTGCAGACTCCGCGAGAAGACGATCATCAAGGAGCATGGGCGAGAGAGGAACAACAGGTTATCAACATTGCTTAGCTTGGAAAAATTGGTCGACTCAACTCCAATACAGATGATGATGCGTGAACAAGACCGCACAATTGAATCAATAGCCGGAACACTTTCCACACTAGCTCAACAAGCAGGGCTGATGGGTCAAGAGATTGGAGAGCATAACGAGTAAAGCTACCCTCGTACCGTTTCTTCACTATGACTCTAACTTTTCTCCTCGCAGACTCCTCGATGATCTTGAACGAAATGTTGATCGTACAGACTCAAAGCTCTCGGCATCCATGAAGAAACTGAAGAAGTTCATACGAGATTCGGAAGAGAAAGGGAGCGGATGGTGCATAGTCATCCTCATCATCGTCCTGATGATCCTGTTACTTGTTGCCATCCTGATATGATTGGAGAGCGAGGATGACAGCCGTACGAACGAGCTGCTTTATACATTCTTAATGTTTACCAATAGGTCGCTAATTGTCTAGTTTACAGAAGATTGGGTAGCGAGGAATATATCTCCTTCGTCGCAGGGTAGAGAGGTCTGCGTTCACCAGAATTTCAGAACGCCTGTGGTTCTGGGTTTGGGCGGAGCTCCTTCCCGCACAGGCGGCCAGCAATCGGCTTGTCGAGCGGAGCATTTGAGTACGTATTTGAGTCGCACACTCCTCATCCGCAACAATTTCCCTGTTACCCGACGCGATCAAACAGAATTTGATTCCGTATCTTCAACGACATTCGTCCCAGTGACCTGCACATGTGAACTGATGAACGGTATATTCCATAACCGCTTGGCTCGAGATTGGGTCCAAATCCCACGTCCCGCCGCTGCTGTCCAAATCTTCGCGTCATCGAGTCTACGTCTGACATTTCTTTGCCCCCTTTCGTGCGGGAAAATGCCCGCGATCGACTGACTTCCTCTTACCAGGTGACCCGCGCCGACTCCGCAACCCCAAGGCTTCGAGAAGTCAAAAAGCAGCTCAGCTCACACCACACATTGTGCAGCCTCACACACTCCCCTGAATCCTCAACATCATGTCTTCACAAAACGAACGCAAGAACGACCTCCAGCTCGACGCGATTGTTGTCGGTGCCGGCTTTGGGGGCATCCATATGATTAAATCCCTTCGTGAAGCAGGCTTCTCGGCGAAGATCTTCGAAGCTGGAAAGACGCTAGGAGGTGTCTGGTACTGGAACTCGTATCCCGGTGCTCGAGTCGATTCAGGTCAGTATCCCTTACAATGTACGACCGATCTGCTCTCAAACTCGTACAGATTTGCCTCTCTACCAACTCACCTCCGACGAGAAGCTTTGGAAAGGCTGGAACTGGAAGGAAAAGTTCCCATGCTCGACCGAGATTGTTGAGTACTTCAAGTACCTCGACAAGGAGCTTGATCTCAGCAAGGACATCTTCTACAATTACAACGTCACCTCCGCCGAGTTCGACCAGAAGGCTGACCAGTGGATCGTTCGTGCTCAGCCTACTGAGAACGCTTCTCCCAGCGACCCTCCCAGGGTCGCCCGTGCTCGGTGGTTGTTCTTGTGCACCGGTATCGGATCCAGACCCTACACTCCCGACTTCCCTGGCCTCAGCACGTACAAGGGGATGTTCCATCACACAGCCGGGTGGCCCAAGGAGGGCGTAGACTTCCGGGGGAAGAAGGTCGGAATCATTGGCACAGGCGCAACCGGTGTTCAGGTCATCCAGGAGGTCGCTCCCGACGCCGCGCATCTCACCGTCTTCCAGCGTACTCCCAACTTTGCGTTGCCCATGAACCAGGCCAAGGTCGACCCGAAGTATCAGGAGAATCTCAGGGCTCTGTATCCGACATACTTCAGGAGGCGTCATCAGACCTTCGGAGGTTTCCAGTATGATATCATTCCGAGGGCGACCTTTGACGTTCCGGAGGACGAGAGGAAGATGATTTGGGAGGACGCGTTCTTGCTCGGAGGGTTCCGATTCTGGATTGCAAACTTCAACGACATGTTCACCAACCAGGAGGCCAACGATGCGGTGTACGCTTTCTGGAGGGACAAGGTGAGATACTTAGTTGAGGTCGTTTGCTCCTTTCTGATGGTTGAATCAGGTTCGCGGACGAATCAACGACCCGGTCTTGAAAGAGAAGCTTGCGCCGACTGTCGCTCCTCATCCGTTTGGCTGCAAGCGCCCTAGTCTCGAGCAGAACTACTACGAGGTTTTCAACCAGCCTAATGTCACTCTCGTTGACGTCAATGAGGCACCCATCGAGCGTATCACTCCCAAGGGCGTCAAGACCGGGGACGGCAAGGAGCATGAGTTTGACATCCTCATCCTCGCCACCGGTTACGACGCCGTCACTGGTGGTATCACCCAAATCGACGTTCGCAGCACGGATGGAGTATCTATTGGAGATAGGTGGAAGGATGGAGTCAGGACGTATCTGGGTATGATGGTGAAGGGGTATCCGAACATGTTCTTCACCTACGGACCGCAAGCTCCCACGTCGTTCTCCAATGGGCCGAGTTGCGTGGTATGGACCATCCTTTCTTTCGACATCCTCTTTTACTGAGTCAATTCACCCATCATAACAGGAGCTTCAGGGAGAGTGGCTTACCGACCTCCTCAAACACGCCCGCGACAACAATATCACTCACATTGAGGCTGAGGCTAAAGCCGAACAAGAGTGGCGCGATTATAATCAGAAGGTGGCCGAGACGGGTTTGTGGCACAAGGCCAAGTCTTGGTACATGGGGGCGAACATTCCAGGGAAGAAGATCGAGCAGCTAAACTTTACTGGGGGCATTCCGACCTACCGAACCAAGTTGGAGGAGTGTAAGAAGCACAACTACGCTGGAATGGAGCTGAAGACTTTGAATTGATGTATCAGTAAATAGAAAGAACTCTGAATGTCTTTTGTACTATTATCTGTTCCAATGAAACATATTCATGTATGAACGCTTCTTGAGCCTCTTGACCGCACTTAAGTGGGTGCTTATAGACGCTCAATATTTGGCTGTGAACCTGATTAGTCACGTCTAGTCACGCACAGACGACTCTGATCGACACCACCATCTGTTATCCTCGGATCGTGTAACGGTCGACTCTTATCCTGTCGGGACTCAGAGTTATACCACGAAGTCTCCCGAACGTTCTGTGGACCTATCCTTCCAGCCCGCCTCCACCAGGCGAGCAAACGAACTCTCCATGATGAAGGACCAGAACAGAACTCGAGGGGTACCAGGTCGTAATCAGTCTTGTTGCAAGCGACCATTCCTGGGATCTCATATCTTCTTTCAATCAAACAGAATCGCCAAAGAGCTGGTTTCTTGAAGAATACCATATTGCCATTTTCAATCTTGGGGCATCATAGAAGTCGCTATTCATACACGGGAGGCATATTAGGAGACAAGGAATCATCATGGTCCCTCACAGCACAGGTACAGACTCACACATGGATCACCCAATCGCTTCCATATGATACAGAAGCAATTTTGGCTTGAAGAATCCTCGACCTGCCTTATACTCTCTTGGTGTACCGCATCCTGTACAAACCCATTCAATCCTGGAATGAGAACCTTTTGATTTGGTTCTGATAATCAACGTCGATACCACGACAGCTGATGATGAAACTCCGTACCTCGTGCAGTGAGCATGTCTCTGACACTTTTGCAGTTATATAACTCCGCCTACAAATTGGACTCGAAACGCGCAAAGGCACTTTCTTGGAAGATGTCGTTTGCCAGTATAGCGCAGGACGCCGATATATCTCACATGTGCGAGGAACCTTTCTTTGTTTACTGACTTGTTGCTTATTGCTCTTCACGTAGTGCCGACCCTCTCGTACGTCCCTACGAATTTCAGAACTTCCAGATTCTCATCGTATCCTCAGATCGTTGGCAACCTGGCAGTCTTCTCACTATTCAGCCTACTATCTGTGCAAATATGTATGTCAAAGATGTTTCATGCATGCTTCCATTCATTGATTTTACCCTCCCTTTCTGGTCCTCTATTATCACGTTTTCACCAGGGACAAACTCTTCACCAGGTTATCGGTTTGCGGCGTCTATGTGCTTCTCCTTACCCAGACAATCTTCGTTGGTCGGAATTGCTTCTTAGGGGCAACAAGGCAACGCGACGACTTGAACCTCGGGTGGTTCTTCGTGCCCGTAGTGGGAGGGATAGGTACGTACTTCCTCTGTATCAGGAGGAGTACGCTCACGCAACCTTATCGGCGACAGTCAGCTCCGTCGTTCAGAATTTCTATGCCTGGCGGATATATGTTCTGTCCCGTAGGCGAGTAGGTGCGATTGCGATATCCATTGTGGGTATCTTCATTGAGGCCCTCGACCACTTCTCATGCTTTATGTAGTTATCTCTGGCGAGTATGGCTGCCGCTTTTGTCTCTGCTGCGTTCGGTGCACGGTCTGGGAATCCGGTCGAAGACCTCAATTCGCGTTCGAACAAGCTCTGTCTAATGATGAGCCATTCTATCGGCGTATGTGTTGATCTTATATCGATATGCCTCTATTCACCTTGGTCATCATGGTACCCCATAACAGGTTTCCTGTACTTGCTCTGCTGTGTGCGACATAGCCATAGCTATCTATATGACTCATTTGGTATGCCGATTCGCAGCTCCCTAAGATCAGCGCAGAACCGCAGAACCGCTGCAGCTCACTCGTAATGGGAGGATCATGCATAACAATCTTCGTGGTCTGGTCAAGAGATTGCTGCTGCTCATCATTGAAACCGACGCAATAACGTGTACGTCCGCGATATGCATTTTTTATGTCGGCACGAACTGAACTCCCGACCCTACTTTGCAATAGCTTTGGTCGCAGTCTTGTCCATGTCATGTTATATGCCTTTCCGGGGACAACCTATATTACCACCTCCACACTCCTACTTCCAACCCTCTACGCAAACTCGTTCATGATGACACTCAACTCGAGGTTGACTTTTTCACACTCCCAACAAGTCGAAGAGCATCCATCTTTGACGAACCTGCGGTTTCCTCCGATAGACTCAGATACACCCCACGTCGCGCGCTTCAGAGCCAGAAGTGCTGAGGTCGTCGAAATCCGTTCTTTCCCTAGCAACGACATCGACATCGAGAAATCTCCTGCAATAGCAACGAATGCAGAAGCTACTCCACCACATTGTCACACTGTCGATAATCCCTCAGTAAGGGGTGACAGGGTGCGACAACGAAAAAAACCTGGGCTATAGCGGAGCGCAAGCCCTGCTGCCCGTTTTTCCGCAGCGATGACATGTGTTGCTGACGTGCTTGGTGGCTGGTCTCGAGATTGTGTGTTCTACGAGAGCCGACGCAGCCCAGAGATGCGCGGATGGCACTACAACTTCTCACACGTACCGTGGAGGGTAGACCGTCTTCGGCGAGGCTCTGCCCTTGACGCCTCGTCAACGATGGCGGGGTCAGAAGGACGGCTGTCGATCGCCGTTCTGCCGTTTATCCTCCTCTCGCCAATTCCATCAATCACTCTTGTGCTATAGTATATTCAATCAATACGTACTAAATTTGATGGCGAGCAAAACCCGGTTCCCCGCCCCCGCGTTGAACGAAGCTTTGTGGTCTCAGGTATCCCCCCACTTGATGATCTACATCGAAGGTTCAAGGGTGGTTTCCGTATATAAAATCATCTAATTGCCATCATGCGACCCCATACTTCCCCCAGCTCAAGCTCACTGGCTCTGAGGTGGCCGATAGCTGGAACTATCGCCCTGCACCACCATGCCGTCCCTACCCCAGACACCTCCAGCCATGCAAGTGCTTGCAACGCTTGGACCAGATCCCGACGTGTATGTTGTGCCCGTCTCTCCAGCCCATCGTCAGACCTAGCTAATTGATCTCACCTCGTATGAAGTGTAGGTCCAATGGTGAATACTCAGTGACTTGCCTGAAGGATGTGAAATATCTGATATAATAGTGTCCAGTTTGTCGGGATTCTGGTGTTGTTCGTCCTGTTCGGGGTTCTCTCTGTTCAGATATGTAGGTCTTACCGGTTTTGCGCCTGCTAGACAATATGCTCATCACTTATACAGATATCTATGGTGCGACCGTCTCAATAGACCGCGGTCTCGTAAGGGCACTCGTATATGGCATCTACGCCCTCCTCTTGGTGCAAGTCATAATGTGTGGCCACGACGAGTTTCTCAGGTTTACCGCACGCTCACCGGAGGGAATTGGATTAGGGTGGTTCTTTGTACCAGTGATCGGAGGGATAGGTGAGCGATATCTACGCCTTCAACATTCTGTCGCTTCTCACAAGGATCTACAGTTACGTTTGGCGTCCAAGTGTTCTATGCCTGGCGCATTTCGTTCTTATCAGGAAGTAAAGCGGGCCCTTCATGTCTTGTCGTGGTATGCCATTTCCGAAGCTACCATGTTTCGCGGGGTACTCATCGTCGATGAAGTTATCTTTGACAAGTGCGATCGCAGCATTCGTTTCTGCTAGTTTTGGGTCGAGAGCCGGTAGCGTTCAACAATTAGGAACTAGCTCTCCAGGGATACGGATAAGCTCCGCGGTAAGTTTACTGCCTTTCTTCACTCTACGGCTCTCGACTCAAACTCAGGCCTGTAGATCTGGTTTTCGACTTCCGCTGTGTGCGATTTGGCCATTGCGAGCTATATGATATACCTGGTAAGAGTATCAGACAGGATACAGCAAGATGCTCTCGATGACCTTGCCTCCGGTAGCTCACGCGCAGTGGTTCCGCCATTGAGAATACGAAAGGCATTGTAGGAAAGGTTATACGCCTCGTCATTGAGAGCAACGCGCTGACTGGTGGGTATCGGCACTCCTTAGTCGGCATATTTTAGGCTAACATCGTAAGGACTCTAGCTACGCTTGCGGTCGTCACTGTGGCCTTGCTCCTCGGGCCACAGAATCAAACCTATTTCACTGTCTCCGCTCTTGTCTTACCCAGCATCTATGGGAACTCTCTCCTCGTGATGATGAACCTACGGTTCAGGTCCACTCAAGGTCGTGAAGGCAACAGCATAAACGACAACTCTTCCATCGGAGCTTCATTCACCGTTCCCCTTGCAGAGTGCTCTAGGTGTAGTCACGGACTCTCGAGCACACGAGCCAGTTCCCGATTGTCGGTGTCTACTTGCCGGCAGAGCGAGCCCTTACCGCCTCTACCTGGCAAAGACTCACAAAGCTACGACTTCCAGTATTCGAGGACGGGGGACCTTCCTCTCCAAATGAAGCCGAGCGATACACTATCCCCAGTTCGAGGCGTATACAGCCATCACTGGTGATAGATCCCTCGCATCGTGCCTGACAAGGGGTCATTTCTATGGTTCGAGGTTCTTTTCGGCTAAACTAGGAGCGCCCAAACAAACATACTCTTAGTTAGGTGCGGCTCGGACGTCGACATGGTCATAAATGTGGTGTTTCGACCCTTAACACCGCTCAGTGACAAGATACGTTGTGTATCGTTTGGCGGGTTCTAGTTTTATGGAATTGTCAGTGTGGTTGGGAAGGATTCTCGTGAGGTTTGAGCTTTGCGTACGTCGTGTTTCGCTTCAATTTTTTGAGTGTCACAAGCCGTGAATACCATCCAATTACATGTTACAGTTCAACTTCAGGGACTGGTCTTCCCGAGCCAGCATTCCGTCTGCTGAATTAATCGTCTTTTGAACGTTTTCGGTGTCACCGGAATTGATCATGATTCACAATACGCCCCGCTGAGATACGACGATCCTATACGGGTCTGCATCCAGGTCTATTTCTGTGCGCTCCGCCAAGGGTGGGAATGGCCGAGTACGACATGTGGGATATGGCGACCGGTTCTCTATCGATCTTTGTATCCTGCGAGGATGAATTTCGAAATCGTTGCACTTCGCGATTACGGGTATCTTGAGTCGCTTCTCACGACTGTCCCAACTGCCCTGGAAGTTGGGCCTACATACATTTGGTCACCGTAACCTTCCCCCTTTGGTGCATTTCATTGGTCGCACTAAATCAATTCGACTCCGAACTCATATAAGTACTGCCCAGCACTCAATATTGTTCTCTACCTCTTCCCTGAAGTTGGCGAGCTAAGCCACGACCATGGATGTCCGGCTCTCCGCAACAGGTAAGCGTCAATGGTCTGAGGTTTTCGACCTTCTTGCTCATTTCCCCCCAGCTCTAGGCCTTTTTTTGACCGCAGGAGACATGCTCTTATGTCTGAAAGATGAGAAAGAGTTGATCTGGGAGTATGTATAGTCTCTTCCGAACTTGATCCAGTATTAAAGTGCAAGTCGCCCGGTTTTCAGTTTTCCGACGAAGTTTCGGTCTCCCAGCCATTCCTTGTACTTTCTATCAAGATACCTTGCTATACTTACTCAGATGTGAGGACGTCTTTTGGGAAATCTAGTTACAATCAAGGTTCACCAAAGCTCGAATATAGCTGCGATGTCGCAACTACGACATTCTGGAAGTATAAGTATGTTGCGGTCCCGATTCGCATCTGTTTCATCCGTCTGGTGTGCGAGACTGTGGTGTGCTGGACGTTTGTCATTATACTACAGATGGTCCTCATGCTACGAGGTAAGAGGCCGACTGCCGCTCTTCGAATGTATAATTTTCTTATGTGCGCTCCTACAGTACACGCACTCTATAACAAGAGCCAGCAAATGGGTTTGTTCCTTGGTCTTATTCTTCTCGGAAGAATAGCCTTAGGAGCTTGGTGTGTTGCTCGATACCGGAACCTATCTGCTAGCTACATTGGTTTTAACTTCGTTTGCCTTCCGGAGCTTCGGGCTCACTGTAGCGACCCAGGCATTGCGATATTCTTGTGAGTGTGCTTCCAAAATTACTAAAGCCATGGAGCCCTCGACAACTGAAATTTTTCCAGGGCTGGGGAATTAACGATACAGGGCATTATGTTATTCCTCACATTGTTCAAGACCTATCCTCGGGCTCTGGGGGACGTCTCATTCTCTGCTCGAGACCTCTTGTCGGCCCTAAACAGGGATGCGCTGTTAGTTTTCGTTGCAGTATTTGGTTCGTGAGCTCAGAATTTCTCAACGTATATGAAGTCTGAGAGAGCTCTCGGGTAAAGGAACTCTCGTGTCCATCATCGTTGCCACTTACGAGAAGGGAATGGGTGCCCTTTTTGTCTATCCGTAAGTACTAGTCCTTCGCCACCGGAGTCATTCAGAGTGTACACACTTACCTGTAACTGTAGGTTGTTCGTCACACTGGTTTCATGCGCGGTGTGTCACCTTGATTATACTGTCAGGAGCATCCATTCACGCCATGGAAGGGGTGCCGGCTTGTTCTTCATCTCCAGCGGCTAAGGGCTTACTCTGCGAACGAAGCAATCGTTTTCACTGATCTAAACGCGAGTGCCACATGGGACATTCGAACATACGAATTGCGGACAATCCAGGCTGTAGCCGATTGAGAGTCTGGGACCCATCCTCACCTGAATACGATGTCGCACTACGCATTTGACGTGTGTCTACTGGGCTCTGCTATTGAACTGTTGGATTACTGGGGGATATGGGACATTCACACACCCGGCGGTGGGCGCGTGTGCGCACACGCGTTGAACTCGCGATATGTAAACAGGAGGGCCTGGAAGGGCTCGAGGGGGGCTCGGAGAACACAAGCTCAGCAGGCGTATCACTACTCCAGAGGACCTGGCTTGTAGGGCCCGCAAATGACCGTGTTCGATATAGTGTTGTTACTGCTTCTGGCTTCCATACACGAGTAGCAATTTTGATGGCGTCCCTGTCGTCATTCGACCAATCGATACTGTGGTAGGGCTTAGATCGAGAGGATGCGTCGTGGGAAATGCAGACCTTTGGACGTGACGGCGAAAGCCGAAGATTACATCAAGTCAGCCTAGTCATTTGGCTAGGTGTGGACTTCTTCTCTTCCTCTTCCGTGATCATTGATAGCTCGCTCATATTATCATTCTTGATACCTGGTCCGAGCGTAGAACTCATGGCGTTCGTATATGGCATCTACGCTCTCCTATTCCAAGTCCTGACGGGCGTCGAGTATCTCAGGTTCATTGTACGCTCACCGGAGGGGATTGAATTGGGGTGATTCTTTGTACCCTGAGCGGGATGGGTGAGCGACACCTACACCCCCGACATGTTGCTTCTCACAGGGATTTACACTTACGTTTGACGTCTATGTGTTCTGAGGTGTTTTATGCAAATTCTATGCCTGGCGCATCATAATCATTTCGATCTTATGACCAAGTACAGCGAGCCCTTTAGCGTCGCATCTTGCTACAGTATGACGTCTCCGAAGCTGTGTTCCGCGAGGTACTTATCGTCGATGAAATTGTCACTGGCGGCGCGCTCGCGGCGTTCGTTTCTGCTACTTTTGGTTGAAAGCTGGTTGAACGCCAAAGCTGGGAACGTTCAACAGCTAGGAACTTGCTTCTCAATACGGATGAGCTCTGCGGTAATTTTCCTATTCCTCTTCACGCCGTGGCCCAAGACTTATACTCAGGCCTGTAGATTTGGTTTTCGACTTCCGCCGTCCTCGACTCAATGTCGATAGATCCCCCATATAGTATCCGTCAATGGAATATGACAAGACCAATGTTATCCACGGTTTGAAGATTCCTTTCGTCTAGACCTGGATCACTCATATAAACATCGTCCTGAGTAGTGGCCTGTGGGGCTCCAGGCTCCTGGCGTCGACGCGGCCGTGATTGCTGTTCCTTTACACCGTTCAGTGGCCACTTCGGATATGTTCCGTATCGTTTATGGGTCTGTGTCTCGATGGGGTCGTCATCATGGTCGGGAAGAGGTTTGAATTTTGTGTACGTTGCGTTTCGCTTTGACCTTTAAAATATCGCGGGTCGTGAATATAATAATTTTCTGCTCAATTTTCCGTACTTCCCGCGCCATCACCCCGTTAATTCAACTGATCTGTCTTTCGACCGTCTAGGATTCAAAAGGATTGATTTCAATCCAGTATACGCCTGTTAGGGTCGAAAGACCCTATACCTTGCATACTCCGTCAAGGGTGGGGGTGACTGTGTTGGATGTTGGATGTGTGGATGTGGATGTCGGTTCTACATCGATCTCTGAAACTTTGCTAGGACGAGATCGTTGTAAATCCCTTGTATTTTGGCTTACGAGTTTCTTGAGTCGCTTCTCACGGCTGGTGCCTACATACATTTTGGCGAAGACTTTGGTCACCGAATCGTTCCCCCTTTGGCGTACTTCATTGGTTGTACCAAATCGTTCGGCTCCGAGTTCATATATATGTTGTCGAGCACTCACCTTTATTTTCCACCTTTTCCCTGACGTTGGCGAGTCAACTGCCAAGCCATAACCATGGATGTCCGGCTCTCCGCGACAGGTAAGGCTCAATACTCTGAGGTTTCCGACCTACTTGCTCATTGTTTTTCCAGCTCTAGGGTTGTTTTTAACATTAGGAGACATGCTTCTGTGTCTAAAGGATGAGAGAGAGCTGATCTGGGGGTATGTTGCTCCGAGCTGCAATATCATGGTTCAAAATCAGAGCGCAGGTTGCCGGTTTTTAGGTTCCCAACAAAGTTTCAATCCCCCACGCATTGCTTGTACTTTCTGACAAGATACCTCGCCATAATCACTCAGATGTGAGCACGTCTTCCGAGAAGTTCGGGTATAAGCAAGGCTCACCGAAACTTGAACATAGCTGCGATGTCGTAACTGCAACATACTGGACGTGCAAGTACGTTGCAGTCCCCGCTCGCCTCTGTTACATTCGTCTGGTATGCGAGACTGTCGTGTGTTGGACGTTTGTCATTCTACTACAGATGGTACTCACGCTGCGAGGTGAGAGATCGACCCCCGCTTTTTGACCGT
>JANHQD010001040.1:0-85810 GCA_024721195.1 Marasmius sp. AFHP31
TAATTTAAAATTACACTGACAGGGCGCCTCACATAGCGGTACAACAACAGACTCGGGCTCATTGCTCAGCAGAAGCAAAGATACTAGTCCTTGCGATGTTGGTCTCCGAATCGTCGGGAGCTTGGAAATCTTGCATAACTTGACTCGACACCCATCTCGAGTTCAACTGTCGCCGGACCTCGCCGCACTTGCTGCACCCCATCACGCGGTCGAAATCGATCTTGTTGCACACGATGTCTCCAAACTTGAGATTGACGATAGACTTGAGGTCTGGGGCTTCTTGACGAGATCTTGATGCACTTCACACTTGGTCCACAAGACGGAGAAAGAGGCTAAATATGATACATTTGAAACGAGAAGGCGGGTGTCGCGAATTCGTGAGTCTGATAAAGATACATCAAAATACGAGGGAATCAAGAGAGAGGTAACGCTGGGACCGGCACGCGAAAGCAGAGGTGGACGGACAAGAAAGTGAGACGACGGATATCGCAGAGATGTGAATGGCAATTGGAGACGGGAGAAAACGACCAAGAAGGGGAATCAAAAGAGTTTGCGCGCAGCACCGCCCATGTTACGGAGGCCGTCAAAGGTCCTGGTAGACGATACGGCACCACCATGGCATGTCGTGGCTTTGAGGTGAGTCAGGCTTTGAAAGGCGACATCAAACCCGAAAGCCAAGCTTTTCGAATAGGCGTAAGCCACTTTTACTGCGTCCTCGGGGAAAAAATCGGATTGCGAAGGGATGGGTTGCTGGAAGTTATACGTCACAGAACTTTTGGACGCTTGGATTTTAGCACGGTCTCGAGCTCTTTTGGAGGGCGAGGTTGGTTCGTTGGAGGGTGAGGATTTCGAAAAGCTAGCAATCCATTGGCTGAAGATTTCATCGACGCGCCGCTTCACGCGCTCAAAATCTCCACGGAGGTGCCCATACTTGGCTTGAGCAATGATCTGCTTTTTGCATCGGTCGCACGTGGAAGGCTGATTGCCCTCTACCTTGCAAAGACACTCTTCATGCACGAGTGCGTCAAGATCGGCTTTCGCCTGAGTGATCAATGCCTCGACGGTCCTCATAGGTAGAAGGAGGGGGTCGTCGGGAGAGGGCTTTTTACTGAGCTGATCAATTTTCCTGTCGTACTGGGCGAGTGCGTCGTTGCTAAGCCTATTCCCAAACTTTCGAAGCCTTGTCAAGATAAACCCAGGGCTTGGACGATCCTTGATCTTCCTGTCAGCGTCGTCGTCCTGTTTCTTGATACCGGACTTCAGAAGGACACCTGTCTTGCCTCCGTCGAGGAGAGCGGTGAAGCTTGGGTGAATGAGCATTAGTCGGACTAACGCGTCTTGGAACTGGACCACCTACATGTGTGCCAACCGAATCGCCTGTGGAGAGTCGTAACCGTGTGCCGCCGCGGCGTTGTCGTGCCAGCCGGAGTAGATTCCGACTTTGCTGTCGGTGAAACCGGAAAGAGCAACGCGATAAAACTCTCTCTGGGCATCGACGACGTTGTTGTTGTCAATAAGGTGCCGTATGTCCCTCGCGAATGCTGTCGTCCGTTTCTTCTCGGACTGAAAGTTCTCGTCGAGGTTGGCCGGGGGTAGAGTAAGCGGCTTCTTGTTGAAAGACGGGACAAGCTCGGGATGGCGAATGACGAATGCGTTGTCTGGTGGGATTCTCAGTCAGATCTAGAGCGTCGATACAAGATGGTAATGAATATACCGCCGTCGAGATCTGTAAAGAGGCATGAGCTTTAATATATGGTCGATAGTAATCGGAGGCGCCTCACCTCCTCCGCCGAGGATGCTCATGAAGCTCATGAGCCCCTTATGCTTGTCTGATATCGGTTGTATGGGCACAACGATAACATCTTGCCATTTCCCAAGCTCTGGCTTGTCGACTGCTTTGACCTATGACAAAATATTGGGCGAGGCATTCGGGATTCTAATAGTATACTGAATCTTACCTTCTGTATATCCGAAGGCAACCGAACCGGGTATCTGAGCAAGTTCAAATCAGTCCTTTTCCCTCGACGTAGGACGTCCTTGGATCTTACCGCCCAATCTGTGGATAGTTAAACATTGATAACCACGACGCGTAGGAAATCTGACTCACCAAAACTTCCCCCGTTAACACGGATTCGGTCAACAAAGTCTCAGGATTGACAAAACCTTCTGACGATCGGTAGTAGATTTCGTCGGGGGCAAGGATACCAAAAGGGTCTGGGATCATAGATGTTAGTGCTTTTGCAGGCTGGACTCGACCGAGAAATGTCACCTAACCTGGTACAACGAGGCAATCGAACCCGTGGCCCTCTGAAAGCGGTATATGGCATTTTTCGACGTATTTCTCCACGGCGCTTTTAAGAAGGTATTTGATCTTGTCAGCCAAATACCTGTTCTCGCACGGGAAGAAGCCTGATTGTAGCATCTCCATGGCCACTTCTGCCCAGGCTTTCGGAACTGAGATTGGCAAAGGGTGGCAAAGAGAAATCAGTAAAAATCGTCCAGAGAGAACTAGTCACGCACGGCCAGAGTGGGGATCCCGGCTACCATTACTCTCTTCAATCCCAGAGTCAGCCTTGTTACTTGCTTCGCCGGCCTTGCCTGAGGAATCTCCATAGAAACTGCTTTTGTTGGATGAAAATTCCCTGCCTGTTATCCCTACAGCCCGGCTCTTGCTAGCGGCAACCTTGGAGACCCGGCTGGTGGTGACCCCGTTCAGCTGGTTTATGGTATCCCAGAGCCGTGGCATATCGGTGGCCTCCTTTCCCCAAGACGTCAGTGATTCAACCAACTCCTTCAAACCATCCTCCATCAACTTGATAAGAGTATCATCTTCTACGCCGTTGAACCATAAATTCACAACGCTCTGTTGAGACAGCGAAATCGTGGAGGAGGGACGCGAGGTGGAAAGCAATTCGAAGATGCAGTGGGCCCGATCAAGTGTACGACAATTGATCTTGTTCTGGGAGTGGCGTATCCATATCGTTGGTATGGGGTCCTCGTCGTCTGGTTTAAGCATCCACAGTCCCTTCGCACCAGCAATACGACCTTGAACAGCAGCCGGTATCTTCGAGAACCCGAGGTATTTGGCTATCGCGGCCAATGCTGCCCTGTTAATGTATCCGCACCCGTCGGTCAAGACCTTCTCCGCAGGTGGCTTGTCTTTACTGCAAACAGAGCAATCCGGAGCCACTGGAAAATCAATAAAAAATTTGAGTTCTTATGTGTGCGGATAGTGAAGAGAGGGCCACACCTTCATCATCAATGTACAGAATCCGATCTGGTTCGAACTCAAGCGCAGGTACAGATACCGAGAGGCCCAGGGCTATTCGCGTGAAGAATTTGGCAACGGCCTACCCAAGAAGTCAGCAGGGGGTCCTCGTTATCATGCCATGTCAGACAAACCTGGTTGTCGTTGCCCTCGATTGAGTTGTGCCAATCGAGAAATTGACCGAGAGTCCATCGGAAGTGGTCACCCAACTTCGCTTGACTTTCACGTCCATAGTCAGCGTTGACTTCAATCGCATAGAGAACATTATCCTTAGGAGGTATGGGAAGGAAGATTCGTCCATTCAGGACGAAACTTTTGGAAAGGAATGCTATGAGGGCGTCCTTGTCCTCCGGCGTGTGGAGATTCACCTGGAGGCGAATCTGAAGCATCCGACGCGAGCCTAGTAGCCGAGAGTAGCGGTTGGAGCGCTTCATTTCGATCGGCTCGAGGTGGAGTTCGTACTTCTTGTCCCTGGCCTGCTCAAGCGTAGCAACAAATTGGACCCTGCCGCCATACCAGTTCTCAGCGCCGCGCCATTCACCCATGAGGCCCAGACCGCGACCTTTGTTCTCAACAATTGCCGCTTGCTCTCTATCAAGCTCTTTGCTAAGATGTGTTTCAGTGAATTGTTGAACTGATGAGAGGCATAAGACTATACCCGATAGTGTTATCCAAACTCTTCGAGTCCCTTTCTCTCATGATGGACGACACGAGGTGCAACTTCTCGCCGTCAGGCCCAGACAACCTGTCGATTTTGTTTCGAATGTCCGACACGGTCCAGTCTCCTCTCTTAACCCCGCGTGCCAGTGTCCACTGTACACCCCAACCAACACCTCTTCCAGGATCGTCGAATAGAGGCTGGAGTTCCGGGAAGTGGGCGATGACGTGGGGAGAGAGCATAGGTGTCTTCCACGCCCGTTCTAGTAGGGAGTTGAAGGAATGTTGCGGGTTCGACTGTTTGCAAACGACAACTTCCGGCGCCCTGGAAGATGGTTCGAGAGCCAGGGGACGCGAAATGGGAGAGCGATTCGCGGGAGTACGCGGGGACTTGTTTGCCCGTGGGGAATCCCTGGTTGGACTTGGTGCCCGCTTGCGTGTGCTCGGCGAGTTCACGCTGCCTATGGAGTTTAAGGATGTCCCTTTGCTGTCAGGAACGGGATCGAAGCTCCTCTCCTGTGTGGAAACGAAAGAGGAGTCGGTAGCAAACGTAACTGGCATACAGTGTTGAGGACGCCAATACGACCAAAGTAGTGGCGGCACTCACTTTCTGCATCCTCTGTAGGGTCATTTAATAAAAATGACTTATCAAGACCACTGAAGCACATACCATTTGGGTCGTCCGAGTCGGATTCGATAGGTATCGCGTCAGGATACTAAGTCAAAACATCAGTCAAGGTCGACAGACATGTCATTGAGGCAACAGACCCTCTTGCTTGACTTGAAACGCGTCGACGATGTAGCTGAGAAGGTGTTAGACTGGGTGGTGGCGGCAGAAAGAGGCCACATACTTTTGGGCGTGTGATGACCTCTGGTAGGGGTGCTTGGAAACGGAGACCGTTGCGCCGTTCGTGATACTACACTCTGGAGTATCTTCGTTGCTAGTTGACAGAGATGGAAGTGTTCCATACTCAGAAACACGAGACACGTGGGGGATGAAGTACATGCCTTCTTCATCCCTCATCCTGGAGGGAGCAGAAATTGTTGGAGGTCGGGGAGACGGCTCGGGGACGCGAGGAGAATGTTGATCGATGACTATCTCTCGTTCCTTGCCCTTGGCTTGTTTTATAGGGCTGAGATCATTAGAACCTTTCGATAATATATCAACGAAAGCGCTGCAATGGCGATGAACGTAGTTCTCACAGGACGCATTGACTGATGAAACTGACAGGAGAAATGTCAGCAAGGGGCGGGCGGATGTCAACTTTGAGGATAGTTACCTTTGGGCGTCAAGGGCTTTGGGATCTCTAGAACGAGCCCTGAAGTCGGTCAGTCAAAGCAGACAGCGGGAAAACCTGATACGCACTCTTGATCTTTCCTTTTCCAGTCTCACCACCGCCACCACACCCTGTACCAATAATTCAGAGGGGATTTCGTGTGACCACCATTGTGAGATATTTACGATGATTCGATGATACGCCGGTAGGAGCTAAAGCAAGTTTTGTGATTTGTTCACGGGCCCAAGCTTTAAAGTTTACCTTTTCCGCAAGTATGATCTCTCGTCGCGCCTGTTGGGCGAGGGGCTGGACGCGCTGATTCCTTCTTTGCGGGGGGGTCGTCGATTTTCATGCTGTCGTCGTTGTCGTCAATATCCCCTGGGATCGAATGAGTGCGATGCGTCGAAACGTAGAATTGTTTCACTTCACCACAATTTGTAGATCCACGAAGGATTTGGGAGTCGGTGGGAACCTGAAGATAGAACTCCAGCTCGTGATCGCTGAAGTACTCCGTCTGATATCGGCATATCAGCATCGATCTAGTAGAATCATCAGAGGTGTCCAAAAGAGGTGCTCACGGCCTGTGAAGACATTGGATAAGTGTCATTCAATAGATTATTTAGATAGTGTTCGAATTCGGAAGAGGAAAACCAGGTATAAAGATAGATATGAAGAAAGGGAACGGAGAGAGCCTGCTCAGCTGGCACAAGGTCTTGCCTATTGCCAGATAAGAACACGCGACACCAGCGGCCAGTTCCAGCGAACAAGACGATGGTGAACAGTGGTCAAGCTCAAGTCTCAGTCTGAGTTTGGAAATAGATTAGCTTCAACACCACGTGATCGTTATATCGCGTTTCATTGTCAACGCGGGTCAACACCATCTCATTGACCCTGCAACCAGCACCCATGTCCCAAATTCGCCGGGTCCCTCAAATTGACCTCACAGGCCTTCTTTCTCAACCAAATCCTCATATAGATCTCAAGCTTGACGCGTACGAACGGGATACGAAGAAATTCCTGAAAGCAGTTTCCACCTACAAGAACAACTCGATAGCACAGATATCAGATCGGCGCGCACGCGGTGCTGCAGAGAAGAAAAAGCTTCAGGAAAAGGTCCAGGCGGTAGAAACGGAAACGAACAACTGCAAGGTCCTCGAGATCGAGTTGAATGAAAGTGCGTAACATTACCGTCTTACTATTCCCGTTGAATCTGACACGTGTTGAAACCAGCACTTGCGAGAGAGCAGGGAGAAAGAAGGGAGGCTGAAGCATCGGTCGCGAAGAGGAAGCGTGATTTAGCTGCGTTGAACGATAGATCCTCTTCAGTGGATGCCCAAATCGAAGAGTATCGAGCGATTGTAGCGAATCTCCGACGGGGTGCGTTCTCCTTCCCTTTCTCCCCAGTCACGTTCTGACTGAACTCGTATAGAACGGAACAAGGAACGAACGACACTTACCTCGCATGCCGCTCGTATTTCCCCGGAACTGGAAAGTTGTCAACAGCTGTTAGCTTGTGTGATAGAGGGGGTGGAGAAGGACCAGCTGCTCATACGGTTCACCAGAGTGGATGAGTCGGATTTGGAACGGGAATTTAGCTTCATTCTTGACGTTTCACAGCCCTCTCTCTACAAAGGCATGTCCCCGTTTCGTTCCCATGAGTGCCATTGTGCTGACAGTCCATCTTGAAGTCTTGACAACTTCTCCACCATTGCCGGTCCTTCCATCATTGGTAGACAATCTTAATACGTCCGGGGACATCTATGGTTTCATCTTAAGAATTAGAGATGCATTCGATAAGTTGGCCAACGGAAGAGACTGATCATGAGGTCGCCAACGACAGGTAAATTATAATATTCGGTCCAGTCAAAGTGTCATGTCCCGCTAACTCTATATGTCACTGCACAGGGTATCAAAGGCTTTCCCATCCTTCCTGTATTCCTTCTCTTACGCGCCATCCTGGAGCACTCTGTCCCCCTAGCCACTCCACGACTCTTCTCTCGTCGTTTTTCTCTTCCCCTTCATCCAGTACATCTACGTTACCCTTCCCCCACAGGGCCAACACCGCCCATCCTACAATAATCATTCCCGGAGGTCGTTGCTCTCCTATGCTGTCCAGCGCGGTCACGATATCTTGAAGGGTCGACTCTAGCACCCTCTGATCAGGCATGGAGGCGCGCTCGATGATGGCTATCGGAGTGTGAGGTGGGTAGGCCTTCCCGGTACGACGCCCGCCCAATTCTCCGCATGGGTCCAGCAAAGCTGAGACGACCTGTGACAATCTCGCGACGCCCATGAGAATCACCAGGGTCCTCCCCCTCTCATATCCCGGCAACTGTACTTCTTTTCCCCTCCGTCCGACGCCAGTACACACGAAGAAAGACTCGGCGGCACCTCGTTGGGTCACGGGTATATTAGCGAACGTTGGCGCCGCTATTGAGGAGCTCACGCCAGGAATTACGATTGGCTCGAAACCGCGTTCCCGGAAGTACAAAACTTCCTCTCCCGCCCTACCATACACCACCGGATCTCCTTGTTTGAGCTGGCAAACATTTCAGAGACTGAGATTGCCATGAACGGACCAAAACTTACCCGGACAACTGTCAATCCACGTTTCGCCGCTTCCACCGCTGCTTCCATCATCTCATTTTGGGCCCCTTCTGCATTACCTGGGAATTTCTTCGCTATCCGAACCTCCACATGAGATGGGATGAGAGCGAGGACAGCATCTGGAACTAGCTTGTCTGCCAGTACCAAATCCGCCAGTTTGGTGAGCGCGGTATGGGTAGCAAGGGTGAGAAGAGAGGGGTGTCCGGGACCAGATCCAACGAGAAGGATACGACCCTTTCGGGAAAGCGCGAGGGAATGTAATGACGGCTCAGAGGGTACCAAGTCGAACCCGTTGCCTTCCTCCACGTCACCTCCTGACAAGATTTTCCGACTCTCTTCGTCCGTCAATGTCGCGAGCCGATGAATCGACCAATATTCGCTGATTTGGGCAACCCATTTCATTCGCCGTCTCGCGCGTTCAGTTGCGTTCTCCGATGCGGTTCGCTGAGGGACTGGCCTGTTTGGCGTTGAGACCCCACTATCCTCATAACAATCCTCCCCGTAGTCGGCCTTCGTGTTTGTCCCGTTTGTGATGTCCTTGTCTTTCGCTGGTGTGGTGTTCTCTTCCCTCGCCAATTCTCGCATTCTTCCGACCTTCTCTACTGCAACGCCAACCTCCCTCGGCAACTTTGCCACAATATCCCTCCTCACCCGACCTGCCAGTCTACAACCTTGTCCGTTTGTGGTAACGCCAATCTGCAACGACGTTTTCGATCCCGAAGGGTTCTCGAATCGGTGTGTCGACGTGAATGAAAAGTCACACAATTCGGGGATGTCTGTAGTGTTTACGAGAATATTTCTAGCCTTGCATAAACCATGGATCTTCTCGGCTGAATGTCGAGTCCGTCTCGTCGATGAACCCGAGATAGTATCCGTGATGCAAAAGAAGGTGATGGATTCGTTGGTAGTCGCTAGGTAGTGTTCGATCGCTTCTGCATCTCTGTCCTCCTCCGTGACTGTCGAGGAACCTGGTAGAGAGTCCAAATCCACTATCGAGAGTTGACCCTCATCGGCTCGCCATTGAATCTCTTCGCAAGCTGTGGCACGTCCTCCTCTGGAGAGCACCACGACCTTTGAGTCTGCTTCCAGTGCTGAAAACGCACGAGATGCAGCTAGAGCGCCAGACCCAAGCAAGATTGTTGTTTTTTTCTCGAGCCGAAAGGAGAGAATCAAGGAGGCACCGCTCTGGGGAGTTGGAAAGCCCATGGTTGGGGAGGTATGTGAGCGAGAAGACTTGCACTTCCTGACTGACATTTTCGTGTCCTTTTTGTATGAAAATGAATTAGTAAAAACGAACTCGAGCTCGTCATTCTGAGCATCGAGTGAGTGAGGCCGCGGCGGAGAAAGATTTGACATACCCACGTGGAGTGTGGGAGAGTCCTTCCCAATTGGGCTTGTGCTTTCCGACCTGGAGTTGGGTGGAGAAATTGGACCGCGCACTTTCTTCAAACCTTCGTCGTTGTCTTCTCTTAGGTCCATGCAGCTGGTCGACAACGACACTGTACGTGCTGATCGTTACTTTCAGTCACATCATACTCATCTCAATGCTCTCTAGTTTCTCAAACAGCTGGCTGCATTGTTTGAGGATACCAAAAATCAAGGCTCGATATGGTTAACTCATAAGCGATGTGAGTCGGTCACCTCGATCCGGGAAATCATCTCACAACTTGCATCCTTTGCAGTGACCCACGAAGATGATGTGAATATGGAACCCAAGAGTGAAGCGGAAGATACAGAGTACCCTTGTCTGATTCGTGCGACGGACGGAGGACAGGTCAAATTCTCGACGCGGGTGCGTGTCATTCACTTTTCATTACATTGATTCTAATTGGCGTACCGGACAGGTATCGTCCAGTCAACTGCCGGCTTTCCATCGCGAGTATGGAACACTTTTGAAGGCATCGATGACAACCCTCCGTAAACGAGACAAGAAACGGGAGAAGCAGCGTGCTGAACAGGTTGCTCTACGAAAAAAGCGATTGAATGAACCCGTGGTTGTCGATGGTGCCAAACGCGGCAAAGGGCGGAGTAGACGACAGAGACAGATGAAAGCCGCAATCAAGCAACAAGAAGCTTTGCAACAGGCAAAAGCACGAGAGGAGGCAAAAGCAAAGGCTGCCGCAGAAGGATCATAGCTCACTTACACATACATACACTCTTCCCTGTATCCATCTTTGCATTCACTGCGCAAGTGACATCCTGATATGTATCGATGTACTTATACCAAATTAATCTACAGAAACACTCGGAATCACTCATGAAACCCAAACCTCCGCTATTACGTCCCAATCTTTTAGCACCTGCATTGCCGACGATGCTTTTGCATCTTGTGAATCTTCGTTCTCCTGTTCATTCCCCCTGTAAGTCTCTTCGGATAAGAGCAATCGGAGTCCACCGATATTCTGGAAACCTTTGCGCAGCGCGATGAAAGAGAGTTCGAAATCATGTGTTACGGACACTCGTGGATGGAGAGCAGCTTCACCACCATCATCCACTTCTTTGAGATCGAGATGCGGGAGAACGATTGCCGAAGATCCCGTGAAAGTGATACCTCCTGTTATCCGCCGACGCTTTGGGTCGTCTGGATCGTAATGCGGGGGAGGCAATGAAGGAGGCTTTTCGTGACCGATTTGCTGGAGGGTTGTCTCACTGTCGTTCTCATGTGATGTGACTGGTGTTTGCGCCGACGATGCCGCCAATTTCTGATAAGCCAGAGCGTAGTTGAAAGTGGTGTATACGGGTGAAGGGGTCGAGAAGCCCGGAGAGTTAGCTCGAGGAGTGGAACTCTCAAGGGCTGCCTTTGGTGGAGCGGTTGGGACGGGTACAACCGCATTGTTATGTTGGGCAAAGGTGTGTTGTAGAATTAGTGCTAGCCTCGCATATTGCCCTCGTCTTTCTGGGGGGAGTATTGATGACAGAGTAAGGGTGAAAGAGATCACGAACTCCTCCCCTGCAAAGATAGATTCTCGCGGGATATTGCGACCTATGAGGTTTGCCTCGATGGTGTTCGAGCGCGGCTGTAACGGTGGCAGCGAGGGAGGAGGCGATTGGGTCCTAGCCGAGACGATAGATTGTGTTCTGCTTCGCATGGGAAGAGGGGAGGCGGGTCTTTGGTTATTAGCAAGAGGAGTGGGTGAACTGGGTCGGGATTGAGGAAGCTGCGGCGACCTTGGGCGAGCGGGGGACGACCCAGGGGCAGTACCTCTCTTCAGATATGGGGGAAGGGCTGATGCAGGGGCTTGCGGTGTTTGTGGAGGAAGTGGTATTCGACGCGAGAGCATGGAAGTAAGAAGTCGACCAGGCTCCCCGTAAGAAGAACGCCATGAAAGATCAAGACGACCTAAAGGAATGATAGTCCCTGGTGCGTGAACCACGGGTTCTAATGGAGCTATAATGGGGCGCAAAATAAAGATGTACTGGCGCATATCCTGCGGCTGCATAAGGGCGCTCGATCCAGAGAATAAGTCCTCGCCCCCGTGTCCCTTGTCGGTATCCTGGACGTTCCATCCCTCAACCACCTCGAACCGCATTCTTTCGAACCATATCGGGTCTAGGGAAAGATTCTGGATATGAACCTCCAAGAAGACTTTGTCGCGTTCTCCCGGTTGAATCAGTGCTGATGGTGATCTAGGTGCGTGAACCTTCGTCTTCACAGAAAGAGGGTTGGTTACCTGGAAACCTGATGTCAGGGAAGGCAATCGAAGCGAAGGAGACGCGTTTCGTACCACGAATTTGTAGAACTTCCTGAATGACACGATACTTGGATCACTACCATCCTCTGGAGTGCTAGAGCCATGCTGAATTCCGGGCATACGGTATAAAACGGTGCACGCAAGGACATGCTGCCCGAGCTCCTTTATTTCGTGATGCACAACGTCTTCGAGCGTATCTCCGGAGGACAGGCGGAAGTTAGGCCCTCCAAACTCTGCTAATGTAACCTTCGATGTTACCGTCTGCATTTCGACCTTCAGAGTTATGGCTTCCACGTCCGTTGCGGACTCATTATTGACGGCAAGACAGCTCGAAAACGTTTCCCCAAGCTGGATGGATCCAAAAGACGATGGCAGGGTCAAGAGTTCGGTGGCATGGGTCAGGTCTCGTAGAGTCTTGGGGTGGCCTGGGAGTGGTGATTTGCCTTGTAGGGACAATATGGATTGCGTCGAATGGGCAGAGAATGAGGGAGAAGATGAGTAGAATGGCTGCCATGCACTTGCTATCGTCGGCCGCTGGGAATGCCATCAGTCATGGGTCCAGTACATATAACTGAGCAACAAACCGACACTCGCATGACCTTCAATGAGAGCAAATGTGCTGTCTGTCCTTCACTCGACGCCATGGTGGTTGGTGAACTAGTAAGGGCTCACATTAGCGCCCGTCAGACGCATCTCGATCCTTACGGGCGTTTGTGTCACTCTTGTCCCGAACATTCATGTCTTCGAAACGGAAAGCTCGGTCAACTTCAGGGCAGGAGACGCAAGCAAAGAAAAAGCAACGGAAGTCCAAGTCTGATAATGTCCACTTATTAGATTGGCCCGACTATTTCCATTCGGTCAGTTGACATTGACTTTCAAGTCTGGGACATTGCAAACTCAACTCTTGTTTTCAAGTTATTCAAGGTAACTCTCAATGCCAAAGGGTGTCTAATATCTTATCTGGGAGGCGGTTTTAGGTTTACAAGGTGAGCTTATTGCGACTTCTCGGGGGCGTGATGCCTGACTCCTCTTTGAAGGCGTTGAACACAGTCCTCGCCTTCGTCACTTCCAGGAAACAGCTGGCCACCTCCTTTCACACTATCCGTTCTTCTGTCGAAAACATTACTAAAGAGTACGCGATTTGGCGACACTAGTCTACGCCGGATCTCATTTTTCTTCTCAGGCCCCTCGACCTCAACAAAGTTGCTGAACTCAAGTATGAGAATTATAATACGCGTCATACCCGGCTGAACCTTTGTTACAGAGCACTTTTACCAGATGTAATACAGTTTGCTTATGTCCCAAGCTCTTCGATACGCGTCAACGACCCGTCGACCTCTCGATCCAATGAACCTGATTTCTCCGAACACTCCGAGCGTCTGAAACGGGCAATGTCAAGCTTCGACGAAGAGGAGCATGTCTTAACGCTGGAATTTGCAGAGACTTGGGGTAGTGGAAACATTGGGAACATAGAGCAGTGCGCTGTCTCCTCCGTTGCCCCGCCAATGATGAGAATCATCCTTAGTTGTTCAGATCTTCGCTTGCCCCGACGCGAACCCCTGCGGCGACCAAGAAACTTGTTGAGAGGAGAAACGAGAGATACGTAAAAGCGGTTACAGAGTTAGCTCGTGATTCAGAGAGATCTATGAGACGCTTGCTCAGGCTTTTCTTCATAGGTTGCTTTCGGCCACAGCTTCTCCAGACGACCCCGTCGCCTTGCTCCTGACAGCCGCACGAGACCACATACCTGTTCATCCAGGGAAGAAAGCTAACCCTTCATGTTCATTGATACTTGAGGATTCGTTGCATGCCGCGATTCCCGACCCCGAGAACAGACCGTCCGTGATAGAAGTCCTCGATGAAATCACGAATCAAACTTGGTACAAAGACCAGATCATCGAGCACAAGAGTATTGAATCGAGAGAAGGGAAGACAGGTAACTGCTCTGAGACACTCTGCAGTGTTTCTTGTTCGCTCATTCGATCCCAGCGGAAATTGAACTCTCACGCAATATCCAGCAAGCACTCCGAGACTCCCGTGGCATAAGTTCATTGTACAGTCACCAAGTTTCCTCAATCAAAGCTCTCTCCAGTGGTCGGCATGTTATTGTCTCGACAAGTACTGCCTCGGGGAAAACTGTTATATACCAGGTCTGTTCCATGCTCTCTGGAAGACTTCCACTCGAAGGCTAAAGCCCTGTAGGTACCCCTGCTACGATTCTTGGAGGAGAACCCGTCGTCAACTGCGATCTTTGTCTACCCCACCAAGGTAAGTCTCTCGTTCCTCTACTCAAAACAGACTCGAGGTGACGTGGCGAAGGCCCTCGCACAAGATCAAAAGGCTTCACTCGAGAGACTTCTGAGTGCCTGTCCCGGACTCGAACACATTGAGGTGGGTTGCTGACCGTCGTTTTCAACTCGTCGTTAAAGGCCCGATAGGTTGCAACCTATGATGGGGACACGCCGATCGAAAAGCGTCGAGGGATCAGAGAGACTGCCTCGGTGATATTCACTAATTTCGTTCGTATTCATTCTCTCTCGCTGTGTCCATATCCTCACTTTGATATATGGTGGTGAGCAGGACATGCTAAATGCATCCATTCTCCCTCACGAAGAACTTTGGAGAAGGTTTGTAGTCGCAATACTTTTCGCGTTCCTATATCTTACTTGAGTCTACAGATTTTTGAAGTCTCTGAAGGTACGCAAACTTCAAACCTCTCATGGCGCGTCACTTCCCGACAACGCGCACCTACCGGCAGCTCTTTGTCGTGGATGAATTACATTACTACTCTGGTACTATGGGAAGGTAAAGTCTTGTATTCTTCCTCCCTGAACGTAGATTGACGCGGTTTTTAGTCATGTAGCAATGATCATGAGACGGCTCCGTCGTATATGTGCCGCGCTTGGAAGTGAGCTCGTACATTTGGTGTCTATCTTTCCCTGAGTTTCTGACCTTTGTAAGATCGCCGGGCACGTTTTGTTTCGTGTAGTGCGACAATAGCCAACCCGAAGAGTCATATGGAGAACATATTCGGGATTCCTCCCGATGATGTAGAGGCTGTAACAGAAGACGGTTCACCTGCTGGTTCTAAGGAATTCGTCATATGGAGCTCTCCGTACGTTGATGAGTTGGACACTGCAATGGGAAAGGCAAGTACGTTGCACGAAGCCACGGGACTGATGCGGTTTTTGATGAAAAGGGGATTGCGGGTGATACTGTTCTGCAAAGTGGGTGCTGTTCGGCTCCGTTCGTCTGCTGGATTGAGCGTACTCTTATTTCAGATCCGTAAAGTTTGCGAACTGGTGAGGTACACTTTCCCATTTCAAATTCTATGCTGACCTCCTGGAAAATGGCAGGTTATGAAAACTCTACGCACAGAACTAAGTGCTGAGGGAAGACACGACATACTTGAGCGAGTTCATGCATACCGCGGAGGTCGGGCCTCTCTCCCAACCAATTTTTTCATTTCCTGATGATTACTTGTTTTTGCCAGGATATAATCCCGAGGATAGACGGAAGATTGAACACGATGCCTTTACCGGCCAACTACTTGGTATTGTTGCCACAAATGCTTTGGAGCTCGGGGTCGATATAGGCGTCCTGGACGCCGTTATTATGCTGGGATTCCCCATCACCCTGGCCAGTTTTGTGGGTTTCTTCTATTCGTTCAGATCCTTTGACTAGAAAACCTATCCAAGAAACAACAAGCGGGAAGAGCAGGTCGCCGGCAGAAAGACTCACTCGTGATTTTTGTCGCACAAGCTTTACCGGTCGACCGATATTACGTGGAGAACCCAGGGGAGTTGTTTGATGGACAGACTGATGATCTCGTTATCGACCTGCACAGCGAGGAAATTCTGGAGTGTGCGTTTTCCGCAGTTGGCTACTCTGCGTCACATTTGTTGACCCCCTGTTGCGAGTAGCTCACTTGCAATGTGCCGCACACGAAATGCCGATCTCTCTCGAAGATGCTCCCTACTTCGGACCTCTGATGAGGGAGATATGCGAGACAAAACTCGTGAAGGATAGAGACAACTGGTTAGTTGTACTCTTAACCTAGTTGAAGACGAGGAGCACTCACCAAGATTCTCAGGTATCACGCCAATCCGAAATTTCTTCCGTCCCCCTCCCAACTGATCGCAATCCGTGGGTACTTCTCCTCGCCCCTCTGTTGTCTTGCTCATGTGTTGCGTCAGGAGGGGCACGCGAGGTCAAATACGTGCTCGTAGACATAACTCATTCAAACAAGAAGATCCTCGAGGAAGTCGAGATCTCACGAGCACTGTTTGAGGTTTACGAAGGCGGCGTTGTGCGTCGCCCATCCCTCTCATATGTTATCTTGGTTCTCAATGGTAGCCCTAGTTCCTTCACCAGGGAAAGACCTTCATCGTGCGGGGAGATTTCTATTGTTTGCACTAACGAATGGCTCACGCTGGGATTCAGGTCAAAGACATTCAACACGATTCCAAGCTCGTAAGTCTAGTGCAGGCAGACGTAAATTGGACGACAACACCCCGAGATTTCACGTGAGTCTAGTGCTCATTGCGGAGTTTGCGCGACCTGAATTTGTTACAGAGACGTTAATGCGCGCCAGACGTACCGCATACGTGAAATACAAGGCTCGTCTCATCGCGCATCCTATGGAAGTAAGAGACAATCCTTCGATTGCCTCCCTGTCCGCTAACCCTTTGTCAGAAATTGAAGTTCGTTGCCAAGTGTTTGGTTCGTTTCAAGGTCTTTTTTCGCGCGCAGCCTGATCTCATATCTATTATTACAGGTTTCTACAAGATGCGGTTCGTTGAAGTGACGAAGTGACTACTTATTAGAACATGCTAATAAGAACTCCATTGAACAGCAACTCCGTAATTTTGGACGTCGTCGACCTGGAGAATGACCCTTGGGAACAGGAAACCACTGGCTTATGGATCGACGTTCCCAATCACGTCTTGCCTCTGCTCCGTGATAAATATGTCAAGCCCGCTGCTGCTATACACTCGGCCGCACACGCATTCCTCAACCAGTTTGCACTGGCTCAAGATTTACGGACTGAGTGCAAGGCAGAAGAGAAGGAGTACTTAAAGAAAGAATCGCAAAGAAAGAGGCCGGCGAGGTAGTTACCCCGAGGCTGTCGTGTTTCAACGCTGACCCCAGCGAATGACAGGGTCGTGTTGTATGACAAGGTTGGCCACGCTGGAATCTCTGCAAAAGCTTTCGATAACGGTGAGCCGGTCATTGTACTGTCCACAGGTTCGCAAAGTGTCTTAACATAGCCGCGAACAGTGAGCAAAATCCTTGACAAAGCTCGTGCGGCGATAGAGAGCTGCGGATGCAAGGCTGGATGCACAAAATGTAGGTCAACTCTACGCCTTCGCTTGCGAATCGACCTCTCACGTTCTCTCACGCCACTTCAGGTGTTTTGAGCCCGAGTTGTAAAGAAGGCAACAGGGTCTACTCAAAGGCTGGTGCCTTGGCCGTTCTCAAAGGCATCTTGGATCTATACATCGATCCAGACAGCATTCCATACGAAACCGACGAAAGAGCGTTAGGAGGCCATGACTCGATCGAGAGCGCCTATCCAGTCCAATCTCGTGCAAATGTTCCGATAGAGGTGGATGCAACTACTAAATAATCTAAATGCAAATCTGAGGATAAAGACACTCCGGATACCTATGAAAGTGGATCGAAGTCTCCCCAGTCATCTTTGGATGATTTGTTGGGAGTCGGCTTCCAGGCGGTAGGCTGAGACGGTGCGAGCAAACCACCCATCGGGACCATCGAAGGCGGAGGTGGACTCGACGTCATAGGCATCAGGGGAGTTGTGTTTTGGGCAAACATCATACCCATCGATGGAGGACCTGACGACACTGATGACATAGGCGACATCGAGGAGCCGAGTGTCGGTTGGATCGGCTTCGTTTGTGGTATGGTGGAGAAGGACGACGATAAAGACGACGGTGTGCGCGAAATGTTTGGAGACACGGCGGGGAAAGATGTCTGGTGGGTTCGTGGCGAGAAGTTGGAGGGCGGTGACGATAGAGGTGGTCGAGATTGTGTTTGCACGGGTGTTGGTACAGGAGACGATGTGACCGACTGAACCGAAGTCGAGGGAATTGAGGGACTCTACCGTTTCAATTGTGGATATCGATGAGTTACACGTGTGTCAAACAGGGAATGTACGAGCACTGACCTCTCCGAGAATGCTACCCCATACATCGTCCTCCCATGAAGTTTCCCCTGCCGTACTGGAGGCACCATTCTGCTGAGCGTCTTCACCGCTCGAGGACTTTCCGACAAGGCTTTCGAAGTCGACGTTCCCCGAGAACGAAGCCATGTTCACTCCGCTGTCCGTATTCAAGCTGGACCTGTCCTCTAGGCGTTGCGAATCGCGCAAGTACTGAGCATGTTCTTTCTCAACACGGTCTCCCAACTTGCGAATGATTGACATGAATCGTTGAAATTGGTTTAGGCTTAGCACTGTCCATAAACATTGAGGATGAAGTCTCATCAGAAAACAAGAGGTCACAAACTAGGGCCAATGGACATAGACCATAACTGGGGCAAGACGAGGGTTGCAACGGCTTCCCTATCGACCTTGAAGCCCATAGCTTCGTGTACAGATAATGTAGCCATCTGACAATGGAGTAAGCTACTGAAATGGAGGTGCTGCGAAAGTATTTACCGTAACGGAGGGTTCTTTCGTCCTAATCTGCCCCAAAAGAGGCACCATCTTCTGGGTGAGGCTGGCCTGTTTTGTATGAATGAACACTGCATCACAGAGGAAGAAAGGAGCACAGAATACGTACCGTATCCAGAGTCTTTACCATACTCAATAATGTCTCCAGAGTAGTAACCTTAACACTGAGGACCCGTGTCTTGCGGCAGACAACCTGAAGGCACCAGCTAGGGATTGAGCAATGAGACTTCGAGGAGCGCACGAGAACCTTACAGCGACCCGCGGGAACATAACACCTTGTACTTCAGCATAATCAACGGTCTCGCACAAGTCAGGGACCATCTTGAGAGCCTTCTCTTGAACCTTTCGAACGTATGGCGATTAGCACATATTTCGTCGCGTGGAAGGGTAGAACACACTCACTACAGAGTGTTCCGACTCAAGAGCTGTATATACCAGTGGCAAAACCTCTGTAGAGATATCTCAGTTTCCGAGTCCCAGAAGGCACAGCGGGACACGAATACCTGTTTTGAACGTATTCTTGTCGGTCTTCGATTGCAGCATAGGGAGATTGTCAAGAAGTGTGAGCATGTTGTTCGGTGGTTCCTTGACTGCGAATAGGGGTTTCAAACTTGGTAGCACCATGGCGGCAAATTGCGAAGAAGACAGAACGGAGGCGATCTTGAAAACATTTGGGAGAATATATGGAAGTAGATGCGTATCTTTCATCTGTAAAGATGTGTCTTCATCAGTAGGCGATTCCCTTGCCAAATATCGATAGAGTGATGCTACCTCTTCAAGGAGGGAGGGCAATATCTTCCTGGTCTTCAGCCCGTCAGAGAACTTATCTAGTACAGTCGTTAGCCCTTTCATGAATGAGATTTTTTCCTCTCTCGTCTTGGCGGTAAAGGTTGAGCGGTCGAGGAAGTTTAGTGTTGAGATTGGTAACGACGAGAAGAAGGAGTGGGATGGAAGAGTCGAGGGTGTTGGTCGTCCGGAGGGATGTCGTGTAATCATGCTTCTGAGAAGAGCTTTGAAAGAGGTCAGAGAGCAGAAATGTCTGCAAAGTTGAGGGAGACCGACATTGCAAGTCACGGTCCAGCCGTTCCAGACCGGGTACCGCTCTCCCAGCATTATCTCGAAGACCAGAGAGGCTCCCGTGCGTCTTGAAAGGCGGGCTCCCTTTGCAGTGTACTGCGTAGATGATGCACCCGAGAGAATACAAATCTGATGCAGTGTTCAAAACCTCGTCGAGGGCATATTCAGGAGCTATAAAGGGTTCTAAGTGAGATCGAGAACCTATAATTCCGCGAAAAACATACCCATATAATCAAAAGACCTCTGTATATAGCTGGGAACTCTGCCATCGAATGTTGGAAACTCCCAGCGCGTCGGCGAGCCGTTTGGTTGCAGAAGGGGTATCGTCAGACCCAAACCTGCTATCTTCCAGTCTCCCTGACACATTCAAGTCAGGCAAGTCAACATAGCAGAGATCTAGTTGCCGTACTGATTGATTTATTATGATGCTCTCGGGGCAAAGGTTGGAGTGTATCAACTGAGCTGAAGAGTGCAGGAATGAGAGCCCTTTGCAGACTTGCAGAATGCCTTTCTGAATCTGAGAGAATATGGACGTCAGGGCTTGAATCGAAACTGAGTGGGGCTAGACTGACTTCAACTTCATCCAGCTCGACCAGAGATGCAAGTTTCCCTGCGCCTGGTATGCTGAGGTCCAACGACGCGATAACGGGTTCCGTGGCGAATATCAACTCATTTCGCGTCTCTTCCAAAGGTTCAACCATCTCTGCAAGGCATTTAGAAGGATTATCTCGACGAAAGGGCAAGTTCTAACCCAAAATCGAGGGGTGTCGCAGCCGACTGAGAGCAGAGGCCTACGCATTGCATGAGTGATGGGTAACACCGTTGGTAGCAGTGAGCACGCACCTCAGCCTTCAAAATTTCCAACGTTCTCTCCTTCGCTGCAGGCCCGAGTCTCTCCAAATCTGGTCCACGCTTATCGAATGTCCATACTGAAACACGTTTGTTCGTGACTTTGTGAGTCGCACTCTGCACTTTCCATAGGCCGATGACAATGCTTGGTGTGAACGAGGATCCAAAAGTGCTGGAGCTTGGTCCCGGGCTCTGTGGACCAGGAGTTGAGGATCTGCTTCCGGAACCAGATGATGGACTACCGCCAATGTTATACGACTGAGAGATAGCACTGCGGGCGAAAAACGAAGTAGCCGCCGCGAACATGGTCACAGCAGGGAGAGTCAAAAACCAAGTCTAGCGCGCGCGATTTTACTAACACATGCGCTGCGCAAGAACTGCCACTTTTGTCATAAAAGGATTGATTGAACGTTATCCATCGCGCTCGTTATGCATATGTACATCTACAGGGTATTTGACAACAATGTGTCGTCTATGAAGCCAGTCCAAGAACATATCTCCTCCCCGTACGACGGTCGTAACGAAAATAAAGTACGCCTGTCAATGTTAGCAAAGTGGAGGAACAAGAGTCGAAACAGAACTGTTGATCAGTGGAATACGGAGCGAGATAACTTAACCTTGAGCCAGAAGACCCTCTGACAAGAAAAACAAACCAACTGCATAACCACTACGGTGGAACGTCGCAACTTCACGCTGTTCGTAATCGCTTCGATCCTGTAATGTGCGTGAGTCAAGCAGTTCGAATGGCGGAGAAGAAAGCGGACAAACCAGGGCTTTCCATCTCAGACAACACTTCATCGTTGGTGCCCTCGCCATCAACTTCGTCAATAGACCGTTTCGAACTCTTGCTCGAGAGCGTGATGTTACTGCCACCAGCAACGAGTTCCTGTCCCTCTGGTTCTTCGAAGGTAGTATCCAAGCCTTCATCTTCTTCAAACGTATCGTCCCAGTCGTCGGCGTAGTCACTCTGTTCGAGTGAGTCTTCATCCCCATTCTCAGAGATGTTCTGTAAGCCCTCTTCTGTTTCTAGTAATAGCGATGAGCACCAGTCAAGAAATCTGAAGTCTGGTATAGATACGTACCATTCACACTGTCGGCATCATTTGCCTCGTTAGCAGTTGCCTCTACTTCCTGATCCTTGGAGGGTAAGTCTGGATTGACTCATGATAGTCAGCAAAGGTCTGGATGAGGATCGAATCGAGAACACACCTGCTTCCTCAGCATCCGAGTTTTCATCCTCCCCTATTGGCTCCGGGATCTCCGACCCTTGATCGTGATCAGAGCCTAGGATTTGTTGTTAGACTTCATAAAGAAAATGCGAAGGAAATACTAACCATCATCAGGATCGGCGTTGGCAACAGATCCGTCCTGATCTTCATACGCTTCCGTTTCCTCGTTTGTTGGTAAGTTTGCGTTCGGGGCTTCGGCAAGGGCATTGTGTTCGTTGTCGTTGTCCTGTGCTAGCGCGAGTTCCTCTATCACTTCTTCCTGCTCTTTTGCTTCTGGTCCAATCTGCTGATCGTGTGACACTTCGACGTGTGCTATCTCCTCCGTGGTTCCATTCGACGTCAAGGTTTCACTGCCGTCATGGTCGTCGTTTTCGTCCTGTTCTTCCTGCTCCTGGGCATCACCTTCTTCATCGTAATCGTGATTCAATTCTTCAACATTGTTTTCTGCGATTGTCAGTTCTTCTGCGTGAGCTTCTTCTGTAGTACCTTCCGCCTGAGGGATCTGGTCGGCGGAGTGATCTTCGACAGTGCCATGACCTGCTTCTCGAGTGAGTAAGAGATCCAAATGAATATAAAGTCCTTCGCTCACCCTCATAATGCTCAGGCTCTTTTCCTCCGTCTCCATAATCTTGTGCCGCAAGATCGAGGCGATAGATCTGTTCTTGCAGTAGACGATATCTGATGATAAACCGCGGCGATGTGGTCTGGAGCCGCAACCGAAGAGGGCCTGCAAGATCGGAGCCCACATGCAGTTGATGAAGGTCATACAGACTTGTCTCGCGGGCAAAGATGTTATCCTAAGCTAAGAGTTAGTAACCCAGTCCATCTTTGCATCGCATCATGAGACTGGCTCACCTCAGACACAGTAAGTTGAAGCTCGTAAGCGTCAAGACCAAGCTCAGAATGTGAAAAATCGCCTATACTTGAAACAGTTTCATCCTGGCGGAGGACCTCAAACACTGTAGATAAGGGTTCATAATAAAGAGCAGGGCTTTGTTCGAACAAGATTCTGTGGGGATGGGCGGCGGCGGAAGTCGAGCTTTCAGGGTAGTTTGGTTGCGTGAATAGACACACCTCCTGCTGGTCTGAGGAGGAGAAAGAAAGAAGAATCCCAGGAGGAGGCTCGAGCGTAGTGTCTGAGACAAGCGAGTCTTGCGTAGCTTCTGCCTCATGTTGTTCGGCAGGTTGAGATGATTCTGCAGCAGCCGCAGCAGTATGCGGAATCGTCGTGGTTGTAGTCGTCAACTCAGCGTTCTGATGGAGCGGGACATGATGTTCGTCAACATGTTCCTCTCCAACAAATTCTTGTGCGTGAGATTCGCTCGATAGTCCGTCCCCTGCACGATTCTCTTCGTCCAACGAGTGGCTGCCGCCTTCGTTGACTAAGGATTCCTCGTTGGTCTGGGACTGCTCGTACACAAATGCAGGTGTCTCCTGGTTCGCACCTTGCAGAGTTTCCCCTGCCTCCACAGACCGTCGGATATGGTCCGCTGGTTCGACTGCAACCTGCTCTTCGTCTACAGAGACGATAGTGCGGACATCGTGCGCAATAACCACGGATTCAACCAGAGTGGCATCCGCGACTGAAGCTACAGGAACTTCGGTTTCCGGATCCGTTTGAACGGGTGGGGCAGCGGAAGCGGTCTCTGAAAAGCCACTGGCGCTCCCACTAATATGACTCGAGTCAAAAGAGGAACCACTGGCCTCCTGCTGTTGCGAGTGAGGTTCATGCAGTGAAGAGAAAGTAGAGGCTGGTGTTAAGACCTCCGCAGAGACCTGGAAACTAGTGACTGTGCCGACATTGACTTCTGGGGGATTCGATTCATCAGCGACAATGACATCCTCTTCATCGACACCGCCGACTGGGTAATCAACGCCTTCATCTGCCATCTCGTACTCTGGATTTTGGCCATCTTCTGTGTAGTTTTCTTCCATGTCAATCTCGACGGCCTCGTATTCCGTGTTGTTGCTCTGTGTTTCACCATGTATCTGTTGTCCATCATCTTCCATGAGGGCTTCATCCTGGAACCAAACGTCATGGGATGGCTGCATTTGAACGTCGCTGTCGTAGTGGTAGTCCATCATCTGAGCGTCGAAGGCTTCCATAACGGTTGCCATTTGTTTGTGCTAGCGTTCGAGTAAACGCAAGACCTGTTTTTGGTGGTAGATGGGGAAAGAAAAATGAGAGTCACGGTCGTTACTGAACGTCACATCCTTCGACATGGACCTCACCACCCACCACCAGGACGCGGAATATCTCGTTAGGAAAGCTTCAAATGCCGGCTACCGATATTTATCTCTCTTGGCCCCTCCTCTTTACACTGCGTATATACTAGTGAGGAAAGGTCGCGGTGCTTTCTCGGTCAATGGTCTTCTACGCTCGACATGGATAGCTGGTGTTGGAGGTCCGTCTGCATGATAGGAAGGAAGCTTTGCGCTAATGAACGATTTCCTAGGTGCTGTTGGGGGTGCTGGTGTTGGCTATGTGCGCTATGCCTCTACGTCTCAAGAAGGTGTCAGAATTAAGCGCGTCCAGACTGCTTATGATGTGAGGAACTTTCCCGGAACTCCCGACGAGATTTGATGTACTCACCCTTCACTCACAGACGAATCGTATAAGAGCTGAGGATCACAGTACGATAGGTGGCGTCCTGTTTAGTGTCATCACGCCAGCCATCTTATGGAAACGAGCGAAGGTCTATAACCGTGCGTCTGGACAGTCCAAGCTAATTTGTTGTGTCCTGAGTCTTTGTTTCACCAGTCATCCTCGGAGGAGCAGGATTGGGCAGTGGGGTCGGCGTGCTAACTCACTACCTGAGAAGCGTCACAGGGGATCCTCCCGCCAAAGTCGCAATTCCTGAGGCCTAAAGCATCATACACTACATCCCGAACTACTTTTATCAAGTCCAACCTGGTATTTTCATCCTAATCCCGACCCTCATCCTTCAATCTTCCGTCTACCTCAGGTTCAATAACCAGCAGGTCGTCCTCGCCGTCAGATGAACCCGTCTCCTTACTCGACACCCCTCCCGCTCGAACAGATTTACCATCGAAAGGATCAACGTCGCTCATATGTTCGCTCGTACAAACTTGAAATTGTTCTTGGTAGTGTGTCCTCGACCGTGCCCAACGCAAAGCAAGGTTAGCTGCATGCTTCCACTTCTGTGCAGCTGCAGAGCCACGATGGCGGTTCTCGCGTTCGATTCTCGCCTTTTCGCGGTTAATAGCCGCCCTGGTAGATTCCTGGAGGTGATTCGTGTGGGATTGATCGACCATCTTGGACATTCTCTTGACGAAATGGGAACCTATACACGAGAGGTGACGTTTGAGTTCAGGAGCCCACAATGTACATACTCGAAACCCACCTAATAGATATTTTCGGACCAAAGTACTCATCGGCTGGCCAGTCTCATCGTCGACCAGGTAAGTTCCCCTCTTGAGGGCCTCGAACCCGTCGTGTCCCTCTGCCATGTATTCTCGTGTTACGACTCTGTACTTCCGTGTGGTATCTGAGCGTGCAATGGGTTCCCCGTCAACAACTCTGGGTGTCGATTGACCACTATCGCCGTGAATACTATCCTCGGCCTCTTTCGTGAGCCAAACCCCCAGAACGCGCTGGCCGGGTTCACGGCGGGAGTCCCAGGACACCCTCATTCCCGAGACAACTGGGAAACGTCTGCACAACACGGTCACTTGATAGTATACTGCACGATAATCAAAGCGTACCCTTCTTGAGCGGGCCATGTTTCAAGTGAAGATTCAAGGGCATCCCAGATTGTAGCACCGTCGATCTCCAGAACAACTACGGGATCGTCAAATGGGAGTATTTCGAGAATATCACCCAGTGTGATTATGCCTAGGAATCACTCGTGGTTCAACAAACCAGCAGGACGTGCAGAGAATCCCGGATCGAGCTCACCCGGACCATATTCTGAATCCCCGCGAAGTGTTCCCGCACAGATGAAGACAGCGTCGGCGCCACCGCCCCCTTTCATACAAAGGGCGTCGTCATATGCGTGGCGAATTATATCCCCAAACCAATTGGCACCAGCAGACTGCAGTCGAATGTAAATCGGTAAGGGATTTCTTCTGAAAGCAAGAGGAATACGAACTTCTTCTGTACGAATGATGCTCGAACGGAGGTTGAGCGCAACTGTGGACTTGCAGACAGGTGCCTTCAAGGAGGAAGAGACCGACGATAGGAGTTTTTCGAGCAGTTTGCTCAGTTCTTTTGATGAGGGCATGCCCGGTTTGATTTGATGTCTACGTCCTAAAATCGGTTGAGATTGGAAGTTTTCTTTGTTGGTCGACGGAATTTCATACCTGAGATAGACCTGATGATCTTCGTTCGAACGCTTCCTTCGGGTGTGGAGACCAAGCTAAGGGTGAATTCGCTCAGGTATCGGAAGTCCATCCCACTCTTCACTATCAAAACGTCACCGTTGTCCGCCTCCGAGCCAAGAGGTATTTCGGAACGGTCATAATTTTCCCATTCATTCGCGCCCTTTGGGGCGTAGTACATGTGGTCATGCCCACCAAGGAGGATGTCGACACCATGGGTGTTATCGATAGGGTTTTGCCCTTGCGCACTAGAGGATAGTGCTAGCAAGTCCTTTGCTAATTTGATGTCCTATAAGCTATGTCAGCCATGCAATCGCCTATGAGCATGTATGGCGAGAAGTACATTGGGGAGTCTATGCGGAAAGGCGTCAACGATGACTGACGCTGAAGCCTGCTAAAGGCCGCGTACCTGCAATGCGTCAATGCAATAACGAGGTCGCACTTGTATTCGCCTTCTGGGTCGCGCAGGCGTTTTGAGAGCTCTATACCTGTCTCTTTCATGTCCTTATATTCGAAATTAGGCGGCCACGAGGAAACTGTGGCGATCCATTCTCTGGGATGAACGAATGAGATATCGCGCTCAGGATGATCGATTCTGCTTACTTTTCGACGAGTCCAATGAAACCTATCTTGATCCCTACCCTCTCAAGAATCACAAATTCCTTGAGGTGCTCTGGAACCTTTGACGTTGTAGCATCAACGATGTTGCTTAAAAGCCATGGCTAAGCGTCTCAGATGATTAGAAGCGGACATTATGCCAGTGAGCTAGTACGGACGAAGGTTGTATCCTGTACAAGATTCGACAGATGAGGGTACCCTGGGCAAATCGTGAGGGGGTTGTGACTTGCGCGATTCTCAACGTGTAAGCCTCACCGAAATCAAAGTCATGATTTCCTATATGATACAGTAGTCAGATAGAATATCGAAAAGTACTCCAAGGTAGCCGACTAACCCGTCAGAGAGACGTCTGGTGCAAGATGGTTCATTACAGGAACCTAACAGTGGCAACAGTTCCGATTTGGTTGTGATGCTTTTAGTACACCTTGTAATCAGGTAGTGTGCCTACCATATGACTTCCACGAGTAACAGAGCTTTCCACGGACGGAGAGAACAAGTCCCCAGAGAAGAGTGTGAGGCCTTCCTTTTTGCCATCGGGGCGTTCAGACCATTCGCTCCGGATCGTGTCCAACAAAGCACTGAATTGTGTAACGTCGATGGTGTCCGATGATTGAGAAGAAAGTTTCTGAGGAGAAACGCGATACACGTCGTTAAAATGCACGATATTCAAACTTTGAGCTGCCTCCATAGGTACGAGCTAAGATGGTAGTGATAAAGAATGAAGGTGAAGAGCGTCCGGCGTTCAAAGCTAGTTTCCTAAAGCGGGCACAAAGTTCAAACTCCGCAACCTACCGGGCGCGAGCGCGCACAGGAGTCAGTCGCGTTATTTTTCATCTTCCACCGCAACCACCACCATCCTCAATGCTCGTAGAGCTCAATAAGCGACTTTTCAACTTGAGAGTCAAGAGAATCTACGATGGTTGGAATGTGCGTATCAACAGCTTGTTTCGGGAGTTCTCTACGATATTTAACCACATTTTGTAGAGCGCGAAAAATGACGAAGACTACAGCTCGATAGCGGACGTGGAAGCGTTGTTACTATTGGCAGGGGATCCAGCTGGTGAAGATGAGCCAATGCGGAAAGGAACATCAATGCAGGTTCGTCCCCCACCTCTCCGGCGCAAATGCTCGTGGAAAGTACGACACTGATATTCTACGCGTTTTTTCGCGCTCATAGCAATGGCTACTTGGATACGAGTTTCCTTCTACCTTCATCCTGTTCCAAAGAGAAAAGATAACGATATTGTGCTCAGCTTCGAAAGGTGCGTGTCCCTCGCCTCATTGCACCTGTTCTCCCTAACCCCAGCCTATTTATCAGCCAAAATCCTGGACCAGATCAAAGGCACCTCAGGAAATGTTCCCGTCGAAATTTTGGCGCAGGCGAAAGCAAAAGAACCACCGAATGAAGCGGTTCCTAGTTTCTTCAAGCTTTATATCGAGAAGGGCAAGGTCGGAACATTGACGAAGGAAGCGCACACCGGGAAACTGATGACTGAATGGGACAAACTGCTCAAAGAGGCACCTCAGAAACCTGAACTTGTCGACATGGCTCCGGCAGTTTCAGCTTTCATGTCTGTGAAGGACAATGACGAACTGGTCTGCCCCCATTCATACAACCTATCGTAACTTACTGACTCAACGTGTTGCGTGTAGAAAGTCATGCAAACTGCGGCAAACCTGACCTCGACGCTGCTCAAATACCACGTAGGACCGCGGCTGGAATCAATATTGGACAAGGAGAGCAAAGTTACACATGGACACCTCGCTGCACAGATCGAGAGTAGGCTGGGATCGGGGGAGGGAGCAGATGCCAAAGGACCTGATATGAGAGTGTGGAGCAAAGGGAAGGGTCTCAACGACGTGCGTGTCTCCCATTCCTCTTGCTTAATCTTCGAACTCACGTTTAACTTTTACAGATCGACTGGCAATTGGTGGAGTTCTGTTACTCTCCCATCATCATATCTAGGTCGTCCAAAACGGGTTACGACCTACGCTATACCGCCGAGTCCACCGAAGATAATATTGCTCATAAGGGTGTCCTCCTTGTCGCCTTCGGAATGCGGTATAAGAGTTATTGTGCGAACATTGGACGCACCTTCATTGTTGATCCTACCCCGGTGGGTTGTTTGACATCTTCACGAATGACACCTCCTCATCCGCCTTCCAGGATCAAGAAGCTCAATTGAACCTCCTCTTTGCTCTGCAAGGAGAACTCTTATCCTTCACCAAGGATGGCGTCACTGCCCGGGACGTGTACCAACATGCCATATCATACATCAAGAGCCACAAACCAGACCTGGAAAAGAATTTCGTGAAGAACATCGGATTCGGGGTACGTCATCATCCTCTAAAGTGCACTTTCGAAGCTTATTATCACTCAGACTGGAGTCGAGTTCCGAGATTCTGCTTACCTACTTTCCGGAAAGAATACGAGAGCCTTGAAGGAGGGTATGGTGCTGAACCTCGGGCTTGGGTTTACTGGTCTAGGTGAAGGACAGGATCAGTATGTGGTATTCTCACAATGCCGTTACCCACGTTCTCAAATGTTTGCCAGGTATGCCTTGCATCTTGTCGACACCATCAAGATCGGATCAGACAAATCCGCTTTGATGACTGAAGGCATGAAAGGGGCGAAGGATTGCCTGTTCTTTCTAACTGGCGAAAGCGAAGATGAGAAGCCTCAAAAGTCCGAGAAGAAAAAGGCCTCGGCTCAGCCACGCGCGAACGGCTCGCCGGCCAAGAAGACTGCTGGAACAAAGGTCCTTCGGAACAATCGTCGTGCGGCTCAGGATGAAGTCCATCACACAGCTACGGCGAAGCTGGCGGAACACCAGCGGGAACTCCACGAGAGGCTGCAGGCGGAGGGGTTGGCCAAATATTCCGAAGAAGGGGGTGGAACCAAGAAGGAGGAAAAGGGCTGGAAGAAATTCCAGAGCTACAAGGGCGACGGGGCGTTGCCTCCCGACATCGACAAGCTCAGGGTAATACCACCACAACTTGTATACTCTATCCGGCGCTGACTACTGCCTTCCAGATCGTGGTAGACCGAAAGGCCTTGACCGTAATCCTTCCTATTTATGGGTATGCCGTGCCCTTCCATATCAACACCATCAAGAACGTCAGCAAGAACGACGAGGGCGACTACACTTACCTTCGGATCAACTTCCAGACACCCGGCCAGTTGGCAGGCAGGAAAGAAGACACAGTAGGTCTCTTTTGTGAACCAAACATACCAGAAACTCTGACGCCTTATCGCCACAGCCGTTCCAAGATCCCGACGCCACATTCATTCGCTCCGTATCTTATAAATCAATGGACGGACACCGTTTCGACACCATTCAGAAACAGATAACCGAGCTCAAGAAGGAGGTGAACAAACGAGAGGCACAGAAGAAGGAAATGGCCGACGTTATTGACCAAGGCTCGCTCATCGAGCTGAAGGGCCGACGACCCGTCAAGATGCCTGAAGCTTTCATACGGCCAGCCCCCGACGGCAAGAGGCTGCCTGGAGAAGTTGAGATTCACCAAAATGGTATCAGGTATCAATCACCGTTAGGCCAGAAAGTCGGTGCGTGTGGCTTGTGTCCATACGTTGCTGTGTTGCAGTCTAACTCTTGTGTAGATGTTCTCTTCAGCAACGTCAAGCATCTATTCTTCCAACCTTGCGATCACGAGTTGCTGGTCATCGTTCACATGCATCTCAAAGCGCCTATCATGATTGGGAAGAAAAAAACTCTTGTTCGTTGTTGCACTCCATGCATGATCCCAACTTCTGACTCTTTGTATAGGACGTCCAATTCTTCCGTGAAGCAACTGATGTACAGTTCGACGAGACTGGCAATCGTAAACGGAAGCACCGATATGGAGACGAAGATGAGATCGAGATGGAACAGCAGGAACGAAAGCGGAGGCAGATGCTGAACAAAGAGGTTAAAACCTTCGCCGAAAAGATCTCAGAGGCCGCGTCTTCGTCTGTGAGTCCTGACACTTATGGCATCGCTTACTAGTCATAACGCTTTCTCTTCCCTAGCTTGGTGAGAGTCTCGACCTCGACATTCCGTTCCGGGAGCTTTCTTTCGAGGGAGTTCCCTTCAGAACTTCCGCTCGTCTGCAGCCTACAACAGACTGTCTCGTTCATCTCACGGATCCTCCTTTCCTTGTGGTCACACTGGCTGACATTGAGATTGCATCCCTTGAACGTGTGCAATACAGTCTCAAGCAATTCGATCTGGTCCTCATCTTCAAGGACTTCACGAAAGCCCCGTTACATATCAACTCAATACAGAGTTCCCAAATGGACGATGTGAAACAGTGGTTGGAGTAAGTTCTCTGCCATCTTTCTTCTGGAAGCTCGCTTAACGACGTTCCTCGTTTGTCCAGCTCGGTTGATATCGCGATGGCGGAAGGTCCGGTCAACTTGAACTGGGGACCCATCATGAAGCATATCAATGAGAGTCCTTACGAGTTCTTCCAAGGTGGTGGATGGACATTCTTGCGTGGGACCACGGGGGGCAATCAGGTATACTTGACGTGTTGTCGGTATGCAAGGCCTTGACTGACCTTCTCTATAGAGTGATGTGTCGGACGAATCCGAAACGGAATCTGAATACGCAGCCGAATCTGAAGCCTTTGAAGAATCGGAGAGCAGCGCAGCTGAGAGTGATTACTCTGATGCCAGCGCGAGTGATGACAGTGGATCCGACTTCGGTGACGGGTCGGATAGTGATGAAGGTTCGTGGTTAATTTCAACTATCGGACGTTTTTTTAAGCATGTTTTCAGGGGATGATTGGGATGAGCTGGAGCGCAAAGCGGCTCGAGGTGAGTTGTTATTTTTTGTGGACGCCGTTCGTTACTCAATTTATCTGTCTCCTACAGCCGACCAGAAGCGGGCTGACGCAAAGCAAGCGAGAGGATCAGACGATAGCTCGGGCGACGACCGACCCAAGAAGAAGAAAGCCGCGCCAGCCAACGGGAAGAAGCCGAATGGAAAAGTCAAAGGCAAGCGGTAGATCTAGCACATCTTGTTATCTAGGGCGTTCGTTTCGATCTCTTGTTCTTTGGATTGCGTACATTGTACTTTAATAGTTGTAATACCTTTTCGCGTACATACAAAGATATACAGCCATATTTCGAGCTAGATTAGGGAGAGCGACTCAGGACTGTCCCGTCCGTGTCGTAGCTACTGCTTTTTCTTTCCTTCCACCGGGTGGAGTCTGGATTCACGCCATAGGGCAATTGTCGCGAAGACGGCTCCCGGGCCTAGGAGGACTGTTCCTACGGTATTCCAAACGACCAGCAGTACAAGCTGTCGTGCACTTCGAGCGAACCAGAGAGTGCCGAGTAGACTCGCCCCCAATCCAAATACCAAGTCCCACTGGAGGAGACTGAGGACTAAGCGCTCGACGCTAGCATTGGACGTATTGATGCTGAGAGATGGCAGGAAGAACGCTTTTAGTGCGTCGACATCAGCCAGCTTTGGTCCAACCAAAGCGAGATGAGTCACGATGTTGACAATGATAACAATAACGTAGTTATTGCGGATGTCTTTGAATCCGGATTGGGGATGATTTTTGGGAGATCGGAATGTGAGGTAGATGAGGGTCGCTACGGAGGCCAGGACTGGAACGAACTGCCAGATCACCGTCATGTACGGGTTGTGAAGCACCAACATCCCGACGGTGGGGAGAGCAATTCCTACGATATTGCCGAAGGCGATAGCCTCCGCATCTGCTTTAGATATAACGGTGCTTTTGCTTCCGGCCACTTTGGCCGCGCCTGTGGTGATAAAAGGCAGCCAGTAGAAGGAAAATGTGGCTCCGAAGCTGACCAGTTGCATGAGGGAAACGAAAATGACTGGGAAGCGCAGCGAGAAGTGGCTTCTTCGCCTTGCACTGTCAAGGTAGATGAAGACGATAACCGGAGTCGCTTGGGTGAGGAAATAAGCGAGGAATTGCAAAGAGGTTGGGGTGAATGCCGAATGAAAGGTTGCTGCAAGGACGCAAAGGAAGGAGTCAAGTCCATCGACGCCAGAGTAGGTAAGCCTAAAAGGGAATGAATCCTCAATTGTAGCAGGGCAATGTTCCTTCAGTGCAGCACCAAGACCATTGACTTCGGTCTGGTAGATGATACAATAGAATCCAGCGACTGCCAGAGAGGGAAAGATGACCCAGGGTAGGAGCCCATCTAGATAGTCTCCTCAGTACACGGAGTTGAGGATTTGACTGCAAACTGACCTATGAATTTGCCCATAATGCTTCGTTTGGAGTTGCAATGAGCTGGCAGTTGCGGTACTCGCTTGGACCAGGGTCGACGCGAGACACCGTGTATGTTGCCACGGTCACATGTCACAAATAGAAATACGCGTGCCAATTTTCATTGTCTTGTTCCTTTACCACCACCTTCATCCACGAGCGACTCGATTCTGCTCCATGAGACCCACGCCTTTGGCTGCCGAGTCCGTCTCGCACTTCCCTCCAACATTACCGCTCGTACATCTCTCTTCATGCTTCATCCTTTTCCTCCAGCCGCAATGATTCACCATTTGGTGAGATCTAACCCTAAGTGTTTAACGGATGCCACGCGCTTTTCTTTGGCTTCAGGTGTAATTTCTGGGCTCTAGAGGTGGATAAAGCGAGCTTTCATCCGATGAAGAGTCAAACGCCCGTAGGACAGCTGGATCTCGTGATTCTGTAAAGCCACTGCATCCCTCACACCTCGAGACCTACGCTTTCGATGACGCACTTCGCCGCACCTCTTCCTGGCGCCTCCGGACGGCACTCATGCTCCATACTGGAAGTTCTTCCCCCACTTTCCGCACAGACTCCAGCCTGTGTCGCCGCGGGGCCCTTTGATATGCGAAGACTACTCATCCACCTCCTCCGTACAAGAAGGCGTTGGCGAATGCCCCTCTTTTCGGCGGGTGGTAGTCTCTCTTTCACAGCGGAGGCGATGCCGGAAATGCTTGGAGTTTTAAGGGGGGAAGAGATTCAGAACGGGCGAGTGTTAGAGACGCTGCACCATAGAGGTTGTTCACGGTTGAGCCGAGAGAGTTTCGAACACTCGAGTATCTGGGGGCTCTGCTGAGGGTTTATATTGGGATACCGTACGGACGCACTGAGCTGCGTCGCATTCACCCAGTGCTCGCACACTTGATTCTTCTCGTCATGGCGTTCGCCCGCCAATCGGTGTGTTCTTGTCTCTTCTGAGCCTAGTACGCCACTCCGTTTGGAAGAGCCTCCGTACCAAGTGTTGGCAGCCGGAGTCTTCTGACTCTCCTCGCGAGTACCACCGCTCTTCGATTTCAGTTTCGTCGAGTTCAAGGCGGGCTCGAACCAGGTTTCGTTTTACCAATGATCAAAAGCCTGGGGTATCCTGCTCGTCCTTTCCGAAGCCTGTCTCGTCTACGTGGCTGAGGGAGGATGGCGGGTACTCGAAACGCCGGCGTGCGTATATGAAATTGGTCTGGCTACGGATTAGGCTGGCTGATTAGAGAGTTTGAGCAACCACGGGAAGCACACAGGAGCGTGTGCGTGTGCGGATCCAACTTGGTTTCTTTCTGGCATTCATGAGGGACGATTTAGCCTGCACGGCTCGAGTCTTAGTGGAACCTTTCGGGTGTCCTGCATGGTCCTCCTATGGGCAAGCATCTGTTTTTGACTTGGTTATGAGCCATGCTCGTTGCTAACCAGGACGTGTTTCCATCCGCCCCCAACTTCTGATCCTTCCAAGACAGGAAGGTCGGCTGGAGTTTCATGGATCCTATGCTGAAGCTTCTCTCCCCATTGTGCTGTGCTTTAGGACCGCTCATCCGTGACGAAGAGGCCTGTTCTGACTAACTCAAGTGCGACCGACTTCATGGACGGCTTCATGGACGCTTTGTTATGCAGAGGCACCCTAGCTGCGAAGACTCACCTCCTTATCTCAATTTCATTCATCCGATCGCTCTTCTCTGTCCTTGGGCTGTCCTGAACTATTCATTTTCTTGCGAGGCTTCATAATGTCCTGTTGATCCGGTGAAACGGCCGTTCAACTAGCTGTCTGTTGGTCGGACGGTATTCGCACAGTCGTTCTGCATGTTGTCCCCGGTTGTGCGTTGGAATTCATGGCACTTTGAGTGCTGTGATAGAGATTCGTTCTCGCGCCTAGTGCACATTGACTGACTGCAGTAATTGACTTGTGGGTATTCTGAAGGCTAGTCATTTAGGAGTTCCTGCTGGTCTACCGAGGAGGGATGTTATTGGGTCTTTCATGGTGGATACGTTGCGTCCTTGGCTCGTACAAGAGGACGATTGGGTTTATTGTGGATTGGTGGTACTGAGGACCGATGAGCAACTTTGGTCTGCGCGTGTCGGCTTCGGTCGATGCGAGAAGATGAATCTATGGTTGCTGTCCAACGTTGGGAGTTGTCGTGAACATGCCTGTTTTTCACTCGCTCTCCCGAGGAGCAGGATGGGTTTTGGGATGAATGAAGTCAGCCCTTGGAGCGTAGTCGGCGGCGAATTCTCCCGGTTTTGATCGGGAGGTGAGCTGCTGGTTTGGAGTAGGAGGAGTGGAAGCATTGTGATTACGATGGCTCCAGCGGGGGAAGCATCTTTGCTTCGAGAGTGGTGTGCGACGCGGCGAGCGTGTTTCTCGGGCCAGGCGAGAGCAGGTTGTGTGTAGCGACAGCCGACTGGTTGGTTCAATTTTTGGGTTATCTTTACCTTCGGGTAAATCTTTTCACTCGAATTCGGTCAAGTCCATGACTGAGGTTAGTCTCCTCAGTATTCACTTTGAGTTTGTTGGCTTATATCAATAAATTATCTACTCTAGGTCTAACGAGAGAATGGTATCACAGTATTTCGTATATGTCCAGCAAGTTACAACTTGAAACCCCCAGTCAGCCCCATGACATCTGAGGGATCCACTCGTTTCTTAATGGACCGTAATCTCGCTAGGTTGTCTCCGTAAAGGTCTTCAACCTTCGTATCGTATAATGCATAGTTCGGATATTTGGCTGAAGCACGTATTCCCGATGACGCGAGGAATTGGTCGAGGGTGGCTACCGTCGTGTGAGAGGTCTCCAGCATCAACGAGTCTGACTGTGCGTCTGTCCAGGCGTAGTATACGTTCATTGGATGGATATTCTCGTTACGTTTAGGCGGGTAGGCCGTGTCGGTATCGCCCTGCTTGTAGGCTTGAGGAAGGAAAGGTTCGAGGGCGTAACCGTTGAGGAAAAGGCTTTGGGACTGCAGCTGCGAACCATAGAACTACGGTAGTCGTTGAGTCTTCAAGTCGTTTCACTTGCAAAGAGCAGATACTTACGAGAGTCTCGTTCAACAACACCCTCATGAGAGCCGGGGTGATAGCAGTGTGGGATACGGTGTTGTAGAGTCCTCTGAAAACGAACGATCTTGAGGTCGAACACTCAGATGATGACAAGGCAATGATCGATCATACCTCATATTGGCTGTTATGTCCGTACCTGCGCTTTCCACGAGTGTCAAATAAGAACGGACGGCGATGTCCGACGACACTGAAGGTATGGTCAGGAAAGCATCAAATAGTCCTGAAGCCGGAGATGCAGGGGCATCATAGAATAAGTTGACCATGATGATTCCCTAAGACCTTGATTAGAAATGGTCGGAAAGAATATGGACCAGCTTGGTGATACCTGTCCTGGAAGAGTCGCGAAAGTACACTGAATTGCACTTTTGGGGTCGACATTGTTGCTGGTGTAGTTGAGCACTGCGGCCGAAACGGCGTCGAATTCGGTACTGGGATATATAATCGATCCTCCCTGTATGTCGTATCAAACCCTCTCGACGACAGAACTGAGCATTGGTAGTCTCCGGACTTACCCAAACAGCTGTTTGAGGATGGGTTTTCAAGGTGAATTTCGTGACGATCCCCTAGTGAGGCGATGAGATGGTCTTGCCACGTTGAGAAATTGCCAAGAAGAATACGAACGAAGTTGTTTCCGCCCCCTCGAAGAGCAAAAAACAAATCCTTGTCAGTAGAGGCGGTCACGGTTTTGACCTGGCTATCTGGAAGCACCACTTCCATTGCGACGATATTATCAGCCGCAAGCCCGTACTGGTTTGTCTTGTAGGAGTAACCTGATGTCCCGGGCGACGTTGAGAAATGGTTAATTCGATCCACTGAAACAAAGGATTCACCTCCACCAAGCAGTAGGCCAGCAACCCCTACACCCGTCGCACGAGCCCCAACTACAGTGACATTGTAAGGCTCAAGTTGTGAATAGACCTCGTCCCAAGTAAGACCAGAGCCTATGTCAACCGTGCTGGTATTTTGCTGGTAAAACACTCGATTGAAGTTGGTCATAGTGATCTGTACTCCACGCGTCGACGAGAATCCCGGATTGAGATTATGTCCGCCACCCTTAACCTGTGGCAGTTGAGGTGGGCCTTTATCGAGACGGAAAACACGTAGAAACACGTACAGCGAAGGGAACTCGGGAAGAACCGACGAGTTGTATCTACCAGTGGATGAGGGTTATTCTCGTGTCAAAGTCTCGGGAAGGAAGACTCACAATAGTGGCGACATCCTGAGAGGTCCCGGGCTCGACCGAGCACGTTGAGTTCTGCTGTGCAGATGCCGCAAAATGCGCGATGTCTGACAAGACGCGTCAGAAGCGCAAAGGGGGAGTGCTGCACTAATGGCTCACCGCGTTCATACCCAGGATCGTCCGGGAAGCGTACCGTAGAGGCACTTGTAAGCTTCTCTTTCAGCATAGAACATACTTCTGTGGCATTGCTATCAGCGCCAAGTGTGGTTGAGACGAGTGTGAGTAAGAAGGGGAGAACGAGATTCAGAGACACCATGGGGATGTATGGAGGCGGAAAGGCGCACAACTTGTTCTCTTGTGCGGAGACCCCTTGATAACGGAAATTGATATTCGCAACGGCTGTTATTTCTACGAGAAAATATTCCGGAATATCGTCATTTCCAGAGCTCCAGGAATGATCAAGTGATGGTTCGTGAAAGGTACGAACTTCGCATGCGCGCATCACCCGCTGCAATGTACAAGTCAATTCGAGTGCGCCGTGAATGTGGGCATGGCTATGGACGTAATATAGAATGGATCCGATCGGAATTCAATCCGTCATGGCTCAACACAGCTCGACTTTTTGATGTAGTTGAGTCAAGCCAGATGAAAACGCATACATGAGGTTCGATCTCAGCGTTGACGCTGAGGGACAATCATGCGTTGTATAAGAGCCACTGAACAAACATAGCTTTTGCAACCTATACATAGATGCTTGTTTTGATTTCGGGGTGTGAGGGGCAGCCCTCGCGATCTAATGATGGTAGTACGTACTTCGCATTTCGCACAAGTACCGGTTGAAGTCTGTTGAGCTTCACGACATTGCCAAAACGGGTCAAATGGTCACTGGCATACGGGAGATAAGCGGGGTCATAATCGTTGTTGTTGAAAGGTCCCGACAAGGAACAGGGTAGATCATGTTCTCTGGTGAAATGGGGGGCGGGAACTTCATTTACTTCACGAAGACATAATGAGCGACAGCTTCCGAAAAACCAAGAAATCCAAACTTAAAGCTCTAGAACGGCATCAATCGTCGTGGTAGACATACTTAGAGTGAGGGCGACTACCGAACCCGTCCTGCGGTAGGACAATCAGTATAGCACACGGCACGGACGAGCTGAATTACCTTTGCATAGATTTCTTCGATTAATTTCATGGCGTCAATGGTTTCCTGACCTTCAATCCAAGTCTGAGGTTGACGTCCTCGGACTTTGTCGACAAAGGCTTCCAATTGATATCTTACGATGGAATGTCAGCCGCTGCCGAAGTCAAGCGAGCTGAACCTTACCTATAGGTCGTCCACCATTCCTCCCCTTTCGAGCCATCCGAGAATTTGTATGCTTTCTCGACGCGACTGGATTTACCGGATGGTGAAACGGTGATGTAGTGATAGAAGTGGGGAATCAAAAAGTTGAATATCTCGATGCTCCCGCCTTCACAATGAACAGAGGCTTTGAGTTTCGGTAGACGGGGGATGATGCCAAATATGCGGGGTTCATTGAGCTCGGAAGATATTTCTCCCAGGATATCGTTTTCGACCTCGATCGTCGCAGAAAACTTGTTGTCGATTTGCTTATGCTGAGGTTGCGAGGAGAACGCCGTAGCGGTGGCGCTGAGGACCGATTTTGACTTCGAAGGGGATGCCAAGTACTGCAGAATGTTGACAGTGTAAGCTAGAAATGATATGATTTTAGTGTTTGGGGAATAGATGAGGCTAGTAATCGCACATCCTGGATCCATGGTACTTCCGCCACCTAGCTCGTAGTTCCAACGAATATCGTCTTCCTTGGCCGTTCCGTCGGGCGCGCTCAGAGCTGCAGATATACTTTTGATGGCCCCCAATTCCTTGCTGTCGAGAATAGCTTTGACACGCTGGACTGAAGGATGGAACCTGGGAAAGATTAGTTGTCAAAAAGCAAAGTACAGCAAGGGCACACCTATAGTGGAAAGCTTCCAGGACAATGAGACCCTTCTTCTGAGCAAGTGAAAATATTTGTGACGCTTCATCAGCTGTATCCGTAGCAGGTTTCTCCAGCAGAACGTGCTTTCCTCCCTTAAGGGCTTTCATAGTCCATTCGAAATGCAGACCGTTGGGAAGAGGATTATAGACTACATCGACTTCGGGGTCATCAATCAAATCTTAGGTTTTGATATTCGTTAGTCGCAGGGATGGCGTAAACCGTGAACCGCCACACCTTGATACGCTGTAGAACCACCGTAGGACTTCTGAAAACCGTGTTTCTTGGCGAAATCTTCTGCCCTCTGTGGATCTCTAGCTGCAATTGCATACAGAGCGACCTCTGGATGTGACTTTGAAGGCTTGACGAGGGCGCCAGGAGTGATTTTCGCTGCACCGAGGCATCCGAACTTGAGCGGACGCACATCCGGGTCTACTTTGGCTGGTGCAGGAGGATTCGAGATCTAGAGCAAGAAGACCTTTAGCAATGATACGTGTCGGACAGGATAAGAATGCGTACATTGTACACTCTGGAGATAAAATCGAACATCCTTGTATCTGCGGAGGTGGAGGTACAGGAGAGAAGAGGGCGCTCGTACAGGCAATGGCCCTAGTGTAGGGGCCCGCAGATCGGGCTGATTAAGCTTCTTCTTCCCATGAATTGATCAGAAAGCGTCCTTTCCATAGCTAATAGTAATGTAATCGCAAAACATGATGGATGTCTGAAATTGCGTACAGTCGGAACGAGCTTGCAATTCAGTGTCAAAGCCGCGGCCACAATTTCGACTCCGACCGGCAAATACCGTGTGGAGGCTGTGCACTGTCCCTGGCTTGGTTCGTGCGCGTTCAGTTCGCGATTCGAGAAGCTCACGTTCTGGTTCATGTCCAAGGACGTCGGAAATGTCATGGATGCGATTTATCTCCCTTCACGAAACAGTCCTTACTGCTACCACCCATCTCCAGCATGCTCGAGCAATTGTCTTCTGCGCCTGTATTGGTATTCGTAACAACCGGTATTTGGCTGCTAGCCCGTCATCTCTATCAGCGTACAGCTCCTTCTCTCCGTAACGTGAGAGGACCACCGCCCGAAAGTCTTCTTCTCGGTGAGTGTTATACCAGAATGTCTGTGGTGGACTTGCCTTCTCATCTACTGTGAAGGTAATATACCTCAACTTATCTCAGAAGATGGCCACGCGTTTCATGCAGATCTCACGCAAAACTACGGAAAAGTAGTCAAGCTACACGCTCTTCTCGGGGTGAATATTCTCCGGTATACCGCACTCTGGAGGTTATTGACCTATTGCTCAGGGAAAGCACTTGTATGTCTTTGATCACGCAGCGATGGAGGCCATTCTCTTTCAAGTAGACGCGTTCAACATGCCCGAAACTTTCGTCGCGTCAGTATACAGCACCATCTTTCTTTATCGAGGCTTCAAGACTGAATTCACGTTAGGGCAAATCGCCTAATGTTTGGACCTTGCCTTGTTAGCACCACTGGTATGAGCCCAATCGACTCTCTTACCAGATCAATTCTCAGTCTCAGGAAGGTATTCACCATCGAAGATCTCGAAAGATTATGAACCCAGTATTTTCTCCGTCTCGCCTTCGCGATCTTCTTCCTGTTCTGTATGGTGTTGCCCACCAGGTTGGTTCCACTCTATTCCTTAATGTCCGAGTACTAATAGTAGACCTCAAGACCTCGTCGCAACTGACCAGAGACCTGCCCCAAAAAGCACTGTCCGAAGTCGACATACTGCCTATATTAGGATTGACGGCTCTCGAATTTATCGGACAGGCGGGTTTGGGACATTCTTTCGCAGAGTCGGATCCGGAAGCGCTACATGCGATGAAGCAGTTGCTGTGGGTCACCTCACTCTCGTTTCTTTGCAAAATCCCGTTGACGTTCTGTTCTACCACAAAGGTTTGCTGCGAAACGAATGATCATTCCTATGCAAGTTTTACCACTTCTCATGCGCACAATGTCTCCAGGGTTACGTCGGAAGCTCATCGACTATGTTCCCCTTCCGGATCTGCGTCTGGCGAGGGATCTCGTTGATATTTTGGACGCAACGACCAAAGCTATTCTGGCAAAGAAGAAGGAGGGTTTGAGATTAGGTGACTCCGTCATAAAGGAACAGATTGGCCAAGGGAAAGATTTCACTAGCCTCCTCAGTCAGTGGTTGCTCCTTGGATCATTAATCCGACTTGACAGTTTCCTTCAGTGAAAGCATATGATTCCGAGGATGGACAGATGACAGAAGAGGAGCTCTTAGGACAGATGAATGTGATCCTCTTTGCGGGAGTTGATACAACAAGCACCACGGTCGCCAGGTGCCTCCAAGAATTATCGAAAAACCATGACATCCAAGGCCGTCTACGCGCGGAGATCACCAATGCTAGCGTGGATGGCGATCTTGACTACGAAACCCTGTGCAACCTTCCCCTTCTGGACGCAGTCGCCCGTGAGACTTTGCGTATGTGAGTAGTCTATCCAGAGCTAGTCTGGTGGCATGTTGATTCCGTTCAATTTACGAATAGGTACCCTGCTGCGGTCACCTCCAGTCGCGAAGCGTGAGTTGGGGACGGTTTGTTCTCGGACTTAGCTGACAAGATCTAGTTTGAAAGATTCGGTGCTCCCATTGAGCAAACCTATGACGGGCGTCGATGGCGCTCCCATTACAGAGGTATTTGTTCCCAAAGGAACGGTTGTACATATTGGAGTAAGGGCTGCCAACCAAGATCGCACGGTGTGGGGAGACGATGCCGCTGAATGGAAGCCAGAGCGGTGGTTGAATCCATTGCCTGACGAAGTCGTCAACTCGAAGATTCCTGGGGTGCATCCCAAATTGTGAGTATTCCCGATAGTCTCGGAATGGACTTATTTAACTCCTCTTTAGGATGTCATTTATTGGGGGTCCGCGAGGCTGCATGTAAGTACTACTTCGGGACCAAGGAAAAGAAAGCTAACGATGCAATGTAGTGGTTACAAGTTCGCCGAAATATCTATGAGTACGTGGCGCATTATAATTCTCGTGACTCCCTCTCATAATTGACATTGATTTACAGAAGTTTTGCTCGCTGTCTTGATACAGGATTTCGAGTTCTCGCCCTCGGAAGCTGAAATTGTCTGGAAGCTGGGCCAGGCAGAAGCACCGACTGTGGACGGAAAACAGGCCATGCCGATCATGGTGACGGCTAGAACATCTCTGTAAAGTAACTCGGCTTTCGCGTCAGTATTCATGGCGGGTAGGACTTTCCGTCAGTCTCGCATGCGACATTCCCGCCTGGTTCAGTTTTCTGGAGTAGTCCGATCCCAGGCACGGAATGGATATTAATCAATTATCAGCGCGGGATTCTGGTGGGACGTAACCTATTGCGTGCATCCCAACGGACTTGCGACGAACCGTGCATACATGTGCTACACTCAATTACCGCTCCCCGCCAGCATCCCACGCATTCTTTCGCTCGGCGATGGAAAAGCCCTTGCCCTCTGATCCAAGCCGAACCGCTGGTTGGTTCATCAGCAGATGAGGCCGCGCCTCTCCAAGTTCGATAGGGAATTCATAAGATAGACTCAGGAATTTTTCGGAGGTCTGATTCTGATATGTGATTGCACCCTTACAGGTCGCCCGGAAGTTAAAATAGCTTCCATAATGGACAAGTGCAAGCCTTGTCTTTAGCTGACATGCCCTCCTTCATCCTACCTGATATCCTGCAATACTGGCCTTGGAAAAGGACTATCAACCCTCATTACGAAGAATGTCGTCGAGAATCTATGGCCTGGAGTCGTGGGCTAAATGCAATGACACCGAAAGCTCAAGCTGCTTTCGAGCTTTTTGATCCTCCCCTGCTTGCGTCTCTTGGATTCCCCAAGCTTTCCAAAGGTTTTTTGGCTCCAGCGTTTATCGTCTTTCGAGTACTTACAGAGACTTTCGCAGAGGGGTGTCGTGTGGTTTGCGACCTCATGTTTTTTGTGGGTTACTTTGATGTACGTCCCCGGCAACTATGATCTCCTCCACCTCTAAATCAGGCGGTGAGTAGGACAGAACGGACGCCATGAAACCCGCGGAGGTTCAAGAGTGGGTGAACATCGTGATGGACATATTGAGGGGCCGTCGCTCTGCTTCTGCCGATGGGCCCATCATAGGTCCAATTACACAGTCGTATGTTCACGTATACAATTCTTCCAGTCACTGTCTCTAGACTCACCACCCCATGTCCAGCTTCTGGGACAACGCTAAACGAGTTCTCACCGAGTCATGTCAGAAACACTTTATCACGGAGTTCGAGACTTATCTTCTCTCTGTGGTTCGGCAGGCTGAAGTTCGTGGGTCCGAGAATCAACGTGAGTGTTCGACCTAAAGTTCCGATTCGCTGAATTATAGCAACCGCGCCCTATAGTCACCCCAGACAGTTACATGATCTTCCGACGCGGCGATATATGTGCGATGCCCATGTTCGTGCTTCTTCTCATGGAAATGGTCATTCCTCCGACGTTCCTACAAACTGAGTCTCTGGCCGAGCTCAGTATTTGTGCTGTCGACATGATCATTCTCGCGAATGTGGGTCATACAATTTCCTACATGACGGTAGATATTAGGGCTAACCACATCCCGCTCGTAGGATATCTACTCTTACAACGTGGAACAAGCCCGGGGCGAAGCACATAACATTGTGTCCATCGTGATGATGCATCACGACTTCTCACTTGATGAAGCAATCAGCCACATCACTTCAATGCATGACAGTATAGTTTCAAGGTTCATCACACTCTCTAGGAGGCTGCCATCCTTCGGATCCCCAGGAATAGACGAGATGGCCTTGCGGTACGTCGACGGCCTGGGGAACTGGATTCGCGCCAATGAATGTTGGAGCTTTGAGTCGTGGAGGTACTTCCGTGATGCGGGTCTACAGATACAGAGGGATCGGGTTGTGGAGCTGCTGCCTGTAATTAGGACAGTGTCTCTCCAGGCGTAGAATACAGAGTTCAACTCACCGCCCAGTGTTAGGTTAATAGGGTTATTGGGCCCTCGTCAATATTATACACTTCGAAACCCTACCAGCGGCCCCTCCTAACTCCGTAATATCTATTGAGTCCTTCGTCCCGGTTAAGTGTTCCGGATTATCTCACTTGTGCGCCTCTTTGATGTTCCCCTTTATCAATACCACGTCCACAGCCATTCAATCGTACATCTGTCATCGATCTTACCCCGCTGTGGCTAGTAACAACGAACTGATTATCTGGTTTGGCTCACCCTTGACTGAATCACTTTCGCACACGCCGTTGACAGTGATCATCATTTACAGTCGTTGATACTCTCCAAACCCGGCTGACACTTACCGTCACCCAAAAGTTACGAACATCAGCACCCGGTTTGATAGACCTGTGGCCTATATGTAAGTGCTTGGCTCGGGAGTCTTCAACTTAGAAATGTCCTCAGGCTCGCCCGACCCCCTCGATCTATATATCAAGGGTATAACGCCTTCACTGAACTTGCTCATCATCGGCTCAGTATGGTCGGCTGCTCTCGTTCCTTTGTTCATCTTGCTCCTCTTTTGGTCTACACCTTCCCTTCGTAGGCAGCCTATCTTCTACATGAACGTCTTGGCTGTCGTTCTTGGAATCGTCCTTGGGATTATGAACCTGAAGCTATATGTGAGTTGTCCCAACACTTCCTGTTGACTCACACCCGCTGATTCCTTGAAGGTCGGGCAAATCCTGAACCCAAGAGCTGCATTCCCAATAAAGACTTTGCTGGCATACATCGGAATGATCATACTCTTGCCTATATTCATGGATTGCATCCTTGCGTTTAGACTCTTCGCAGTCTACCCCCCTCGAACAATATCGACGCGTCTCTTTGCCATCATATTCGTCCCTATCGTCCTTTTTAAAGTCGCACGCTTCACGAACATTCTCGTCTTTTTGGTGAAGTTCTCGAATGGCTTGACGCAGAATAACAACGGTTCAGCGATTGCCAACTTCCAACGCCTCTGGGACACTAATCCTTCAACGAAGATTGAGTGGATCTTTCAGGTGGTCGACAACTGGTACGTCCATGACCATATAAGCCATATCGAAGTCTGTTCTCACCGATATCTTGCATAGCTATACCTCCGGGTGGTTCTTGTGGAGATTATGGGGTGGGTACGTGATGGAAAGATCGTCCGGGGTAGTGAGCACCACAGGTGAAGTGCATTAGCGTTATCCTAGGATTCGTGGCTAAGGTTTGTATTCGAATCTAGGCGGAATGTCGAGGAAGATCCAAACGCTATTCTTCTGGGCCCTATCTTCCTTTCTGTTCCCCACCATATTCAGCATAGTCCAGGTCGCGATCGTTTTCAACAACCATAATTTCTTTTTGGGAGGTGAGTTCTCGGGGTGTTGGTGTTGATACCCTGGTACTAACCGCGCTGCCGACCTATTTAGCTTACATCTTTGTCACCAACATATATCTCGAGATCATTTGCGTGATGCTTGCGACGATCTGGACGGTGTCGGTAAACAGATCCAACGAATCCTCCGCCGGAGGGTCCACCCTAAAGGACATTAGCTTCAGAGCGGCAAGCCGGGAAACCCACGTTGCGAGTGGTACAACTGCAAGCGTCGACCATGAGCTGCACGACATTCGCCTCGCTCACGGAGTAGGGACAGGAAGTTACTCCGCTGATGGAAAGTCCAATCATGGTCAATACCGATACGATTCGTGATGGGTCGACTATCCAATGCTATACGGAAAGCTTAACGCTTATTTATCTCACCTACCCTAAAATTGATGTATACTACTTGCACCTACCTAAATAACGTCTACCGACTAGTACTCTCCAGGATTTACAAACGGAAGTGTACCAGCGGTGCCGGTGACGATCCGAAGAATGATCGCCAGTCACGGGATCACGGAAGTTCACCACCATCAGGATCCAGCGAAGGTCCTTGTCTTAACCCTTTCATCATCTGGCAACAAATGGTAGCAATGCCAATAGCGATCAGCAAACTCATAAAGCTCGAGAGTATTTATGGAGTGGAGGTTCTTGTGGTTCATCAAATGATCGACCATGCGGGTTCACGCAAGCACCCACGAAGATCTGTCAGTGATTGGCGTGCGTCCCGTCTTACTTAGTATGGTCACATCATAATTCTCGCTCTGAGGATACCTGCGACGCTCCCGGGCCAGCCTGATTGTCTTTTGTCGGGCGATGGACGGATACCGATTGGAGGTTTTAGGCTCGCCTTCCATCAGTTACTCGTATGTGAACCCGAGCAACTGTCACTGCTTGTACTTGGGGTCCTACTACATAGGTATAAGTACAACAATCAGTTTCAACGGGAAGCTCGGCTGATATTATCTTGCTTCTCCCGACGTTTCCAGCAGTGACGCCTTATAACCAACGCTCACTCGAGTTAATGAGCAGACTGTTCGCAACATGTCTTCGAGCCAGCTCGATCCCCTTCACATCTACATCGAGGCCATAAAACCATCATTGAACCTGCTCATTATTGGCGCGGTATGGTCCGCCGCCCTCGTACCACTGCTCATTCTCCTCTTCTTTTGGTCAACACCTTCACTTCGCAGGTCGCCCATTTTCCTCATGAACGTTTTTGCCGTGATCATGGGCCTCGTTGTTGGAGTTTTGAACATGCAGATATACGTGGGTTGATCCTCAATCTCGACACTCGGCGTTCTCATCCTCCTGAAGGTTGGCCGAATCCTGGACCCAAACAAGGCTTTCCCTGTGGATACTTTGTTGGCTTATGTGGGGTTGCTCATACTCTTGCCCGTCCTCATGGACTGCATCCTCGCCTTCAGACTCTACGCTGTCTATCCCCCTCGAGCCACACCAAAACGTATTTTCGCCGCCATATTTATCCCGATCGTCATTTTCAAGGTCGCACGTGTGACAAACCTACTGGTTTTCATAGTCCAGTTCTCGAAGGAGAGCGCACACAAGACCGATGCGGAGGCTATCCTCATTTTCCAGCGATTGTGGGATCACGGTTTTACAACAAAGGTGGAATGGATCTTACAGGTGTTTGATAACTGGTCCGTACCCTATCCTCTCTGCAAGCCTCCACATTCAAGATAGCTGATCAAGATCTGGATCGTAGTTACACCTCTGGCTGGTTTTTATGGCGGTTGTGGGCGAGCTATGCACTCGAAAGGTCCTCAGGTGGAGTGTTCACTCAAGGTAGTACTACGCCATTTTCGGGCTCTACGAGTAAGAGTAAAAGCATGATGGATTTTGCTCAAACAATTCTTTTAGGGACTACCAGAAGTCGAACAACACACAAGATTCAGACATTGTTCTACTGGGCGTTGTCTAGCTTCTTCTTCCCTTGCGTCTTCAGCATCATACAGGTCGCCATCGCATTCAATATCCATAATTTCTACCTAGGAGGTCAGTATCGATTTAGCGCGTCCGGTCGTACCAGTGCTGAGATACAATTTGGGTCTCGCTCTCAGCATACATCTTCATCACCAACATTTACTTCGAGATTATATGCCTTCTATTGGCCACAATTTGGACAGTCTCAGCGTTGAAGGAGGGGAATGACGCGGCCCCAACTACGTTCAAAACCGTCAGCTTCAGGGTGGCGGGAGTGAGCGAGGCGACTTACAGCGGTATGACTTCGGACGAGCATGAGCTCAGTTCTGTGGAAAGGCAGGCTGGAACAGATCATGATGAAGGGAAATTCGAGGGATCTCACATTCAACACAAGTAGCGGCCGCTGGTATTTCCTGTGCGCTGGTAACGAGGGTTCACGGTCATATGTTGTGTTCGTTGGGCGAACCAATGACTTTGTACGGTATCCATCTCTATTCACGATACCCTTAATAGTACCGCCGATTTGTCACTCGAGCGCTGAAGCTATACGAAGATGTTAGGTTGCGTTCCGCCACTGGAGAGCGAATCGATCGACGATCCTATCGTCACAACGGTGACTCCGTCGTGCATGTGGCACATATCCCTCATACCGGCATCCCTAGTCCCTTGGGCTCCTCCTTTCGCACCCTCGACTGAGGTCGGCGGAGTCAGTCGGACATCTTGGCAAAAAATCTACAATGGCCCCCCACTCGGACCCGGTTTCTCCAGGTTGCTTCAGGCGTCCCGTCTTATTCATATCGCTCTCACGGAGTCTTGTACTTTCGTTGTCGTCTACATAACGTGGTAGTCAGAGATATCTCAATAGGACTCTCGACGGCGGCCACTGCGAATCCTACGCCGTGCGAGGTCAATCTCACGCGAACCGAAACCCTTCGCGTGAAGATGCCGTGCTTGACCGATTTTGAGCGCATCACTCGGATTAGTGACGGTCCCACGCCGTCATGATAGGGAATACGCGGAATGTGTTCTGTCCGAAGACTACGTATAACGATATACAGGTATCCTTGATGCGCTCTGAATGGTTCCACCATACTTTACTTGGGTCATAAAAGTCCCGTTGGGTACACCTGTATTCAACCGCCCGAGCCGGGGTCGCACAGTACTAGGCTTTTTCTGGACTCGGATGATTGTCTAGATTATATCCCGGTGCGGTGCCACAAGAACGTTGCAGTGGTACTTATACTTAGAAAGCCAGAACGTCAGACGGTGCTTGTACTTACTTACTCAGGGCCATCAATTTTTCCGACATATCTAAAAACAGTTAGGCACTTTTTGTCCACCGTATCGTCTGGGTTGGTGCAAACAACCCGGCCGATGATTCTCCAGGGCAGGCTGGTTCGTTGCAATTTGAACTTGTGAGCTGCCTGAGGTACCGAACCACTTCACCGCTTTGTACATAGACTCAGGTACTCTACATAGCTCAAGTCAATCGTTCATAGTGGTCTCCAAAGTACGGAATGTGAAAGACGTAGCTCCATTGGTTTTTACTCCTTCCAAGTTTCTCACCCCCAGTGAGCATGCTATCCTCCGCCTGAGAAAGTTACCTGCGTAAGTCGGAAATGCGACCTGGATCCTCCCTTTCGTACGCACAACTCGCGAGTCCTTCGGCACTATCTAGGGTTTCTGTGACTTGAACTTGTCGTTTTGACGAACGTGACGGATACTGATAGTCAAAATGGCTGCTGGGTAGGTCGTAAGAGTTGTTCGCTAGCATTTGACGTTCTTGGGTGAACTCATCGTCGTTTCCATTTGACCGCTCGAGAGAGAAGCTATCGAAGCCTGTTTGCCTGACTCAAAGCTGGGAGAGTTGGAATCGAGTCCAATATGGAAGAGGATGAAGATACGACAACACAGAAGGAGAGACCTGGAGAAACCCAGACGATACGCAGGGTCGACACTTTGAGTGACTGAATGTGGCGGTTATTGACCAGAAATCCGGCCAATGGGCGCTAAACAGGTAACAAGGTGGGGATACTAAGCGCCCACGCGGTCGCTCCCCATTCGCACCACTGCCATCATCGTGTTCTAAACGCTTGCTGCGGTCGTTCCTTTCCTCACAATGGCCAACACATCAGAAGGCAACTCGCTCGGACTTGAGTTCAACAACCTCTCCATAAAGGAGGAAACAGCAGCTGGAACGGCAGAGAAGAAGGAAGCGACCGCTGAGGCGACCCCCACAGCAACTACGGCTGAAAGCGCTGAGGAACCTGAGACACCCGTGTCTCCTGGCGGGAAAGAGTCGAAAGACAAGAAGAAGCCGTATGTTAATCCAGATAGGTTCAAGACTGGGGGAAGTCAACGGGTGAGATTATTTGTTTTACGTGCCAAGTCATCGCGACTAACCTCGTTCGTTCTAGGACAAACTGACCGAGGAAGAACTAGCAGAACGGATGGAACGTATAAGACAACAGAACGAAAAGATCAAGCAACGGAGACTGGTACGAAAATAACTTGGCTTTCATTCGATAGGATCTTGAACTTGCGTTTAATGCACAACAGGATGTTCAAGCTGATGAGGATGCTTTCCGGAAAACACAGCAAGAAGAGAAAGTAAAGCAGGCGAAGACCCGCAAAGTGCAGGAGAGTGTCGATAAGGCGCGAGAACAAAACGCGAAAAGAAAGATGGACAAAGTACAAAGCAGAGAATGGGATTCGGGTAAACCAAGTGGTGATTGGAAGGGAAAGAAAACGGACGGTCCAGATACTGAAGAGTCACCTCAACGTGAATCTGGAGGATGGTCACGAGGCGGTCGCGGTGGAGGACGAGGTCGTGGGGGAGGTGGTGGTGGCCGTGGAACTGGACGCAAACGGGATTCAGACGCTAGCAAACCTAGCGATGCTGCTGCCACAGAGACCACAGCAGCACCAGCACCAGCACCAGCAAACCAGGCTACTGAAGTTGGGAATGAAACCAAGGCATAGGACGCGTCTCTTTCACCCTCGGTAACGGAACTCTGAAGTTGTAATACTAATATACATCATGCTGGTCAATTTCTTTCTACGGACTAGACTCCTCGTTGTCCTAACGCGAAACCTGCAGCGAAATGCTGTAGACGAGCATCTAGCACGAAGCCCTAGTCGATTGTCAGTGTCAACGCTGTACAAGAGTCGAAATGTTGATACCTTCTTGTCGTATTCTGAAAATGTATTGGTTAGGGGACGCATGGGCTGGGGACATCATTCAGGACTTGCCTTTCAACTCATCGTAGAGCTTGTTCAGTTCTACCACCTTCCTGACGATGAACTCTCCTTGTTCCAATTTCTGTTCTGGTAGTTCTAGCTTGTCCTCTAGAGTAACGTTCAGCACGACCAGTTTCATGTTGGCATTCGTCATTCCTGCAACGCGACTCAGTCAAGAAGACCGAGGAATGAAACACCACCCTACCAGGATCAGAAACGACTATAGGCGAGGATTCTACCACTGAATCGGCTTTGAGACCCTGTAGAACAACATTAGTGTCTGAAACTTTGAAGGAATGCCGGGGACATGAAGGTGATCACGTACAGTCTCCTCTTCCAATTCTCTTATGGCAGTACTCTCCGGACTCTCTCCTTCATCGATCAGACCTACAGTATCACGTCTATTAGAACTTCCAAAGATTATCATTCGGCGAGTAGATCAACCTGCGGGGAGTTCTGCTCGGGAAAATCAGTATCCAAAGGCTTCAAGCTGATATTGAGACTGACCGATGATGTACTTGCCAATAGGCGGTCTGTATTGTTCTACCACAACGGTCGAAGGAGGGAATGCATTTGTCTTGGATCGGATTACTGCGAAAATGGCGACAGCTAGAGAAAGAAACAGAAAAGAGAGGTGAGATGAACTATTTACGGATTTCGAAGTGGCCGTACCGTCAATTCCCGTAGACTTCCTAGTTTTCCTTTCTGCGCACTCCCAGAAGCGTTCGTTGCCTTCCGCGTCTGTATATTTGAGCTTCTTCAGCGTGATCCATCTGGGCAACTCATGGAATCGATTCAGCGCCCTCGCAGAGTGGGTAATAAGACCAACTTGGCGTCTTGAGGTGATAATTCAGTTGAGGACACGATCTTTGGGGTCTGACTCATGGCTTTCAGGCTGATATTGCGTGCTGAGATGGTGGTAAATGATGAGGAGACAAATTGCCGCAAGGGCAAGGGATGTAGCGGTCTTGTGAGCAGCGGTCTAAGAATCATGGGAGTTTGCCGCCACCGGCGCGTGGTACTCAAAATTGAATATCGGGTTGTCTGTCAAGTCTGTATGATGACATCCCCCACGTCCGTTCAAGTACATCCTGAATCACGTAACGTGGTATAGTGCAGTATCGCAAGATCCTATGATACGCAATAGAACGAGGGATCCAGTAGAATGAGATGATTAGCTTGTACCATGCCCAAAAACGGGAACTCTCAGTGGCAAAGACATCGACTCGGAGGAAGTAGCTTTGCACAAAGACGAAGAGGATCAAGGAGTCTATAAGCGTGGATTATGGATCATCATACATAACATAGTACAACCATTATAGCCTGTAGTGACTGTAATAGTACTCTACCCGACTTGTTCAAACTTCAAACGCTCCTCGCCTTGGACTTCTTCGGAACACGCGCAAGCCAATAGAAGAACAACGCCGCCACAAAATTGAAAACGATATACGCCCACATCAAGCCAAAGTTTCGCCACCTCAGATCGTAACGGGAAGGAATTCTAGCGAGCCAGGTGTTTGTGTCGTCAATTGAGCAGTACTGACAATTGGAAGTTGCATCCGGATTTTGCACACTACCACCAACGAGGGACTGGTAGGTGGAGAGGTATTGCCCACAAGTCTGACCCGAAGGGGGGTTAACCACGGAGACTTCGATGTCTGAGCAGTAGCCTCTGGCATTGGCCAAACCTGTGGATAACATCCCGTCGATCAGGTACGTGAACGGCGAGACACGGTACATGAATATCCAGAACCCAGGGAAGTTGTCTGGTGAGACTAAAACGCTATATCGGGAGTCAGTCAACTCATATGGTACGATGAGGTCTTCGTGTAAACTCACCCGCAAAACAACAAAGTGAACAGGAACAAGAGCTCGGCGACGTTGCCCGCAGTTTCGGACGTAGGAATTCCAGCGATGACCATATGGGTGAATGTCGAGGTGAAAAGGAGGAAGGTAAGGAGGAACAACCACATCAATCCCCCACGTTCGGTAACTGCGTCGGTTGGTTCCGCGTTCCGGTGAAGACCGATGGGATAATACCAGCAGAAGAAGACGAGAGCGCTCGCAAGAGCGTTCCACATCAACTCGGCGATCTGATTAGCCAGCATAAATGCTTTCCAGGAGTAGGCCTTTGACGGGCGTTCGCGAACTTCGTAGAGAGCACGCTGAATGACGAAGTTGGGCATGATCTGATTGACGAGGGTTCCGAAGATGGTCATCAGCATGAAGATAGAATACATCTGGTTCTGGAGACCCTGTTTGGTGTTGCCCGCCTTCCAGAAGGAGAATCCTAGGAAAAGAGACTGGATCGTCGTTAGATCGCTAGCAATTTGCGACACGAAGAACAAAACACATACCGAAAGGATACACATAAGTAGTTTCGAGTAGATATAAGAAGGGGTACGCCAGTATTGCTCAAGAACTCGTCGCCAGCAGTAATAGAGCTGGACGGAGAATGGTGCAGCAAATTCGCGGTGCGAGGCCTGAGCCGCCGGATCTGCAGGCTTGGCACTCAACGTTTCCTTCTTCAACGCCAGTTCCTTCTTGATCGCCATGTACTCCGGACTCTGTCTCCAAGCTTCGGCATAGTCACGTTTGGCTGTAGCGCCGGGAGCAGCACCGATAACATGAAGCATCCATTCTGCTGGATTGGCCTCCGGAGGGCAGGGGTCGGCGCCTTGTCCTTCGAAGTAGTCAATCAGGGTCCGAGAATTCTTCCCGATATCACCGAAATACACGGTTCGTCCACCTCGAGCGAGGAACAGCAGGCGGTCAAACTCCTGGAACAGAAGCGCAGATGGCTGATGGATGGTGCAGAGGATAGCCTGGCCGTTGTCCGCGAGTCGACGGAGTAGGGTACAGATAGACCAGGCAGTTTGACTGTCCAAACCGGAAGTGGGCTCGTCAAGGAAAAGAAGGAGAGCTGGCTTCGCGGCGAGTTCAACACCGATAGTGAGACGCTTGCGCTGCTCCACATTGAGACCTTTGTGGAAAGGAGTCAGGACAGTACTTCAGAAAGGCAAGCATGGACCTTCATACCTTCACCCGGAACACCGACTACCGCGTCTGCATACTTCTCCATACCGAGAAGGCGGATGACCTCGTCAACATATTCGACCTTCTCCTTGTCAGGAACATCGTGTGGTTGCCGCAAGCGTGCACTGAATATTAGCGCCTCGCGGACTGTTGAAGTTTCCAGATGAAGATCCTGCTGTTGGACATATCCTGTCTGCCGCTGGAAAGACTCGTCTCTAGACTTGCCATCAACGAACATACTACCAGTAACGACGCCCATAGTGACACGGCTGGCAAGGGTGTCCAGTAAAGTTGTCTTTCCGGCACCTGAAGCGCCCTATTAAGAAGTGAACGTATCAAAATAAAGTGATACGGAAGACGACGAAGCCTGGCGTACCATCAACGCGGTCAATTTTCCGGGCTCAACCCATCCGTCGACGTTATCAAGGATCCTCCGCGGTTGGCCCTTGATTTTGATATCGTAAGAAACATCCTCCCAATGGAAGATGGATGTCTGCTTCTGGATAATTCCAGCTCCGTCACCGCTGTCCATCTCTACCACCCTCTTCTCGTGAGCGGTGACAGCGGTGGTTTCCTCGTCGTCCGTCTTCCTGCTCGACAGAGGAACGTGGCCCCTCCGGAAGACAAGTACCTCCCCTTTCGACTTTGCGGCTTCGTTAAACTCGGTCGCAAGGAGGTAGGTGACCATGAAGAAGATAATAAACACGATGAGAATCCCATAGTTTCTAAACCCGTGTTTTTAGCATGACGCGATTTCAAAGGCGTAGAAACAAGACCTTACCTCCACTTGTGAGATTCCACATACCGAAAAGACTCGCTGAGGAACCTTGAGCCTTGAACAAAGGCTCGCCCAGGTTCAGAACCGGTTACCGAACATATTCTTTCGGTGCCACTAACAGTCTCGTATCCAGGACCAGCGGGGATGTAAGCCACGCAAGGGTAGTCGATGCCGTGGAACTCGTTCAACATCATGCTCTCGAAGACGTAGGCGATAGGGTCGATGTGATTGATCCATCTGAACCACGGATGCATGTCGCGAATGGGGATCACGAACCCCGTGTAGCAGACGAGAGCGAGCATCATGAGCGCAGCGGGGGTCATGGAAGCGGAAAGGGTTTTAGCAGAGGCACCGATGGTCCGGAAGATCATAGACATGCACAATGTGCAAGAGAAGGAGAATAGAAGGTAAACGAAGAATGCCCCAGCCGTCCGCCTTAGGTTCGTCATGAAGTAGAGGACGAGGTTCATGGTGATGGCAGTGATGATCTTGACGGGAAGGTCGGATATCATGGACGCCATTGCCTCGGCGAAGGGGTGATAGAGTGCCATACGACTGTGTTTCTCTACGATGGGACGTTGTTCATATAGGGCGAATATCTGTTGCGGTCCGTTAAGCGTGAACCATAGTGGAAGAAGGAGGACGCTCACCTCTAACATGCTTGCGAAAGCGTTTATCAAGACGGCATAGAAAAGGAGTGCTGAGCGGCCATAGAAACTGCTCGTGTCGACCGGCAGATTGTAGAAGATACTGGAGACGATGAGGGCCATTATGAAGTTTCCAAAAATCGAGGTCAAAGCCATGGACATATCGCCTCGCAGACGTTGAAAGGCACGAGAGAGACACAGTTTGACCTGCATGGGAACGGAAATGGTGTAAGGCGATCCGGGACGCCTGACAAAGTAGTCAGAGATGTAAGCCGTATCTGAACGGCACCACGACTTACTGTCCCTTGCTTTGCATTAGTCTCCTGCCCAAGCGAAACTGATCAACTCGTTCTGCACCAGCTGGGTAGCGCTGGTTAAATTGCTCGATTTCCTGGCAAAGAGCTTTATGGTCATTGCTTCCCTGCCACGCCCTGACAAACTCGTCGGGCGTGCGGGGTACTCTCGACTCATAGCCAGGCCGGGCTCTGCGTTCCGCGGGATTTGTCAATGACTGTATAGTGAGAGTTGAGCGGGGGCAGAGGACTGAATAGGTTCGGACATACCGTCAAGAAGTCGGCGGTAGTTTGTCGCTCGGGACATTCGAATCCCAAATCGACGAAGAACTTCTTGGCCGCATCTGCTCGACCAAAGTATATCTGTCGGCCTTCGTACAGAATGGTAACTTTATCGAAGACCTGTCAGGAGTTATTGAGAGAGGTAATGGAAGAAGATAGAGAAAGACATACATCATAGATATCTTGGCTTGCTTGATAAATCGCAACGATGGCAGTCGAGCCAACGTACTTGGTGGCGAGGCGGACTGTCTTGACAAACTCCAAGGCCGTCGCACTGTCGAGACCGCGAGTGCTGTTGTCCCAACACTGCAGAGGACTTCCAGTCAACGCCACTTCCGCAATGCTAACCCTCTTTCTCTCTCCGCCACTGACACCACGAACGAAGTCATTTCCGACCTTGGTACTCTCCGTATGACTCAAACCAAAGACAGTCATAACTACGTCCTTCATATGTTCCGCCCATTGCTCACGGGTGACACCAGGAAGTCGAGTTCGTGGGGTACGAGCCTTCGCTGCGAAGGACAGTGTTTGGCCGACGGTCAGGTTGGGGAAGTGCACGTCGTTCTCGGCGTTGTAGACGACCTCACCCCGGAAGTCTTTGTGCATGATTTCCCATGGAATCCCTGCAGGAAAAATAGGTGAGACCTCGAGAAAAGTTATTGCTGACATCCTACGTACCCTGGTAGTTTACCTGCGCACCTTCGTCAACGTAGAAGCCATGCGTCTCCCCAGAGATGGTTTTCAGGAACGTGCTGCACCCACTGAGATTTGAACGTACATCAGGGCAATACCTTGGCACATTCTGGAATGAGACTTACCTCCCAGGGGGGCCAAGGACCACGAGCATCTCACCATCTTTCACAACACCCTTGAAGTCCCTCAAGATATCGATTCGCTGACCCTGCGACCCAAACATCCCCCGAACCATCCCGGGAGCATCCAACACAACGTTTCCAACCGTCTTTTGGTGATCGGTGGGTTTCCCGTATCCATGAACGTTCAGATTCGTGAAGCTAAGCCCCGCAGTCCGGGTAGAGTTCGAATCTAACTGCCGTTTGCTGATATCGAGTAGCCATCGAATCCAGCGGTGGTAGTCGAACTGCCCAGACCGAGGGTCCAAGGCGGGGTCAACGTCGCCCGAGAAAGGACCTGAGTCTTGCTGAGGGTCGTACTGAGAATGTGCTGCGGATATTCCAGTGACGGTGCGAGCTAGCTGACGGACTTGTCCTTGAGCCTCTGCACCTATCTCTGAATATACGGTCGAGTCGGAGGTATCAGGATGAGTGAATGGTTCCTCTGATGAGGGAGTGAGACTATCTGGCTCAGTCATGGTATCCAGCTGACGACGAAGGTAAGGTAATGTGGGGTCATCCTAAGTGATGCCCAGAGGTTTAAATAGTGCACATATGGGCAGTGATGACAACGGGTGTTTACGGTCGGCGCGACCTAGCAAAGGTACTGAGGAAGTAAAGAGGATGAGTACGATCGAAACTTACCATTCGGATATGACACACCCGCCACCCGCCTCTTGCCTTGCAAATAGTGTTGCACGGTCTCCTAGTATTCAATATCCATGCATCAGGTCCGGCTACTTCAGCGAGCTCGGGCCCTGGACCAGGCTCGGGTTCGTGCCACGGGCCTGATAGCGCTAGGACGCGGTAGCGTCGTAGTGTAAGTTGAATTGGACTGAAGGAATATCGTTTATGATATGAAGGTACTCACAATTATACTGGGGATACCTAGTCGTGGTCGAACTGCTTATTTACGACTTTTGACAGCGCTTCATAGCAGAACAGATCAAGGAGGTGCATTTGAATTGTCAACACTCGAGATGCGAAGTTGAACTGAACAAAGTAGCCCTCTTCTGACGTGACACAATCCGGGCTTAGTGGTTCGAAAGAGCGTATACTGCGAAGCTGAATGAAATCGCGGTGACAGTATTGCAGTAAAGCCGTCGAAAAGGCAGGCACTAAGTCGTTTTTGTCAAGGTAGGCCCGACGGCGACGGCGCCTATATGCGTGGTCGTACGGGCCGACTCGTACCTGCGCCGTCCTACCACTGCCAGCTGTAGCTTTCAAGGCTACGGAATCCTTGACTTGGCACCACAGGTTACCGGTTACCGATTAGGTTGAATATTGAGGTCAAATCAGAGCCATACACACGTCCGTACACATCCTAGATCATGTAACGCAGTATAGTACAGTACCACAAAGTCCTATCATACCCAAGAGAACGAGATTAAATCCAGAGACCATCAACTTCGAGCATCAGTTATGCGTGAAATCACCAGCCTTTGGGAACTGCTGGACGAGGGGAGATGCCACGCCCGAGAGTATCTTGGCCGTCTCAGAAAAGTTCCTCTGTCAACTCTGACTTCCCCAGCCTCCAAATCATCCTCAATGGCCTCCAGAAAAACATCCTTTGGGGCTACAAGGACTTCCTCGGACTTGAAAAACTTGGGGGTCACGAAACTGAATCCAGGATCAAATTCTGATAGTTCTGTTTCCAGGGGGTCAACGCTTTCATCCGTGGCTTCTGATTGAGTCTCGCTTTTGCTAGTATCCTCGGGAGTGGTTCTCATTGTCGTGCCTTGTTTCTCTTGGTCTTCAGTTGCAGGAATAACGGGCAGAGTGCTGATAGTAAAGGATCTGGTTTTCTTTCTAGGAGTCAACATGTTGTGGCTCGAAGTCTTCGAAGCAGCGGTTCTTGCGGACTGAGAGGGAAGGAGCGTGTTTGGACAGGCAGGTCGGTTGAGAGAGGGCATAGAGGTTCGACGATGCGCGCCAGGAGTTAACGCTTCGGGACGGTCACGCTGAACGACAGCTGGGAAGAAGAGCCCATTAGTATTTCTCAGCTCAGCAATTTCCCGGTAGTGCTCTCACCTTGAATGTTACATCCTTCTGAGAACATTCTTGCTCGGCGTGATTGGGTTGTATGACTTGGACGGCGATGGCGGTGAGCATGAAGTTCATTGTAAGATGCAATTTTGGCGACGTGTAGCTTCCCAGTTGCGGGCGCGGGCATCTTGATGACAGGATAGACTGACATGAATGGTAGAGAGAGGACACTCTGAACGAAGGGAGGTCAACACTTTTCAAAGTCACTAGATTGAACACGACGTACCAGGAAAAATCCAAGGCTTGAACAGAGATAACAGAAAGCTAAAGTGTAGATAGGTGGATGTGGGTCCGAAGAGGTGAATAGAATGGTCATGGTAGTTGTGAATAGAGAGAAACGTTCAGAGTTTCGGCCGACTAAAGTGTCTCGGTACTTCCCGATGTAATCGCACTATATTCTCTCTACCAGTAGAGAAATCCAAGAAACCTGGGTATACAACGAGTCGTACAACAGCAAGCTAATAAACGCAAACGGGTACCCAGTACCGCTCCAGCGCCGATCCGGCCAATCCCCTACATCCATCTTAGCAACTGGCAAGGGGAATAAATACCGATCGCGCCCTAGTACCTCTCGAATGGATTGTAATTCTGTTGTTCGTTCATTCCCCAATGATGGCTGACACCGAAGCTACTGTGTCGGATCACAGGACTGTAACGAGAGAGTGGTACTTTGAAGATGTGCTTGTGGCCCCGTGTGTTCTGTGAGACAGCGTAGCGAGCAACGACAACCGTGATGAGGAAGACTAAGAATTCCTGCGTTAGCACCCGATCAACCAGGAAAACCATGATGGTAGACGCACAGGTCAACCACTCAATCCAAACAAATGCCTTCAATGCCTGCAAATCTTTGCACCAGGTTCTGATATCGGAGAAGTCTAGTTATTTGACATTCAGAATCGTTCTTCTCTAAAAGATGGGAGCCATTCATACCCTCAGGGATAGTCCCGCATTGAAGAGGAACATCACTCCAGCGGGAAGTCGAGAATGCATTGAAGGCTGTGGTTTGAATCATGATCAATAGAGGACGTGTAGGGCCAAGAGCGAGTACGCACCGAGCCAAAGAATCGACATAACTGTAAAGATACCGATTTCAAACTGTGCGCGCCCAATGAATGAGTTGGTTGTGGCCAAGTCCAGAGTGATCCTGTGCGGCGGAAACGTCAACGCAAGCCAAAACATACGGAAGACCTCTCACATCGTGGTGAGGAGTACCAGGGTGATGATGGAGAGAGCAAGGGGAAATAGGTCGGCAACATCTAGGAGATACAAGTGCTTGAGTCTTGGTCCATTTCCCTCGAAACGTAGCTCTCACAGAAAAATTCCTGGAATTGATTGACCCGAGCAGCAAAGGCGAGCACGAGGATATTTATGAAGAAAAGAAAACCTAGAGTATTTGTGCCGTTTAGAACGTAGCGCCGAATTGACTTGAAGAGAACATACCTTGCGCTGCCAGCTTCTTCTTTCCCACGGAGGAAAAGGCCATGACGGAGGCGAATGAAAGAGCGAAGCAAAAAGAATGGTTTACAAGGAAAGAAGGAAAGTGGCAAGGAAAAGTATGAGGACAAGATGTGTTTTACCCCTGCAATTCACTCTCCACCATCGCTGTTGACAGGGACGCTGTACAAAATCAGTAACCACAGTGACCTGGCTGTCAATCTTATCTGGGAAATTATCTTATCTTATTTTGATAATTGGGTTGATTGCGATCAGCCAACCGCAACAGCCATTATATATACCGACCACGACATTCAAGAAACGTATGTACCCTTCTCTTTGCAATAACCTTGGGATTTAGTGGCAAAATGTCTGTACAGCTCTCTCTATACTAGTGTGATGTCTGTCGAAATCACACTCGAGCAAGCACGAAAGGTTGCTGCAAAGACTTTCCAGGATACAGATCATTCATATGCTGTCAGGATCGTGGAATTGACCAGCGATTCCTTCAGGTATGCCCTTCTAAGATATTTCTCTCGTGTACTTACTCAGAGCTGCAGCTATACTCGAACAAATCGAGCATACGTCGTGGATTTGGCGCGTTCAGAAGACTCACCTGCAACTCATTCCACATTTCTCATCACGTCCGCAGCACCTCAATCTGTACCCGAATCCAATGCGACAGATACAGTGTATCACACCAACGATCTACAGGTCTACACCAAGCTCATTACCCTAGTGAGGAAATTCACATCCCTACCTTTCAATCAGCCGGTGCTCGATTCATCTCTCACCGATATTCCCTATCCTTACCTGCTCACACCCGCTCACCCCATTACATCCGCATCCATGACCTCCCTCTCATCTGCGAGAAAACGGAATCTCATCTTGCCCAAACATAACGTCCTAATAGATCTCACATTAGGCCAAATGCTCGGTCAGCTCCATTCCGGCGTCCAAAACGAGTGGTTCGGTCTTCCCGTCCCTGTTGGTGACCCCCTGGATCCCTCTTACAGCTGGCAAGAGACTTTCTCTATTTTGATCGAAACTCTCATGCACGAGATTGAATCAAAGGAAGAGCTCAAATCGCTCGAGCTCCCCTTTGGCGACCTTCGACGATACTTGTCACGAGCCATCGCGTTCTACCTCTTCGACGACGTTGAAGTACCTTCTCTAGTATGGTTTACGGGCTCAGAGGACGATATCTACATCGTTCTCCCTCCTTCGGGATCCTCCGATCCCCCGAACATTGTCGCCATACTCCCTAATCTAGCTCATGCATTATGGGGCGACCCTCACCTGGAATCGTTCTTCTTACCCCCAGCACCTGCAAGCGCAATGAAAGAAGGTTACGAGGCCGGAGGAGGAGAGCCTCTTGAGCTATTCGCTCGGCAGAAGACAAAGAGGTCGTGGTATACCGTCTTTTTGGCATTGGTGGTGTTGCGGGAACGTAGTAACGATGTCGGTGCGGAACTGGGAGACAAGACGCGGGAATGGGCGGTAGGGGCCCTTGCAAAGGAAGCCGAATTTCTGAAGGACGCGCCGTGTTATTGAGCCGTTGTAGTCGACTAGGTGAAATATAGAGGCTACAAGTCTCTAGAATACATTAGGTCCATTAGTCCGTGTGTAAGTAATACGAACGGTGCAGGTGCCAGGATGGTGTCACGAAGGCTCACTGGGATCTCATTCAGTGAGCTTGGCTCGACCTTCCCTAAAAACCCTCTCTAGTATTTGATTAAATCGTTTGGGATCCTGGTAATGTATCGCGTGGCCTGTGTTCTCCCACTGAATGAATTCTGCTTCTGGCATTTGACTTTTCAGGTAGACGCTATTGCGAGGGTCTACTAGATGGTCGTCATCGCCCGTCAAGATCAAAATTTTGGGGATCGTGGACGAGATCTTTCTCAGACGTTCGTCAGAAACGTAATGTGTCAGTCCTGCAGACATCTGGGAAAACGTCCCGACCATCGTTTGTGGTCGGGTTATTTCCATTCGCTTGCGGTAGTGCTAGCCAGGAAGACAGACGTGAGGAGGGGACAGACACGAGGAAGAATTAGTCAGCCGACGTACAACTGCTTGAACTTCGCGATTTGCACGCCCTTCGGGATCGTCTTCTGCGACCTGATCTAGCCAGGAGGTTGGATAGAGCATTTCGAGGAGCAGGGGAAGTTTTGCCTCCACCTCCGTTATGAACGTTAGCCTGTTTAGACGGACATAGTCAGCTCGAGAGGCGATTCAATAGTATTCCCGCCTGAAATCACAAACCTTGCCAGTGAAGAGACGCCCTTCCACTGGAGGGGGTGTGAGGAGGAAGCTCGGGGGCGAAAGAAGGAAGTGACTCACCGGAGGTAAGTTTGACCATGGACCTCCCCCGCGCGTTGTGACTGCAAGAGTGAGGGAAATGATTCGTTCAGGTATGCGTGTTGAGAGTTCTGAGAAATGATTCACAGAGAGTTGTATTGGTGAACCCAAACCAATCGAGAATTCATACCACATACCTTGAGCTATCATTCCTCCCAACGATGCCCCAACGACGTGTACGGTATGATCAGCTTTCCAACCGACATAATCAAGCAAACAGACGGCATCCTCTGCCATTCCGCTCGTACTAGAGATGTAGACATGTGTTTCAGTATGAATTGAACACATTTGAATAGTGTGAACGCACGTATAAGGCCCTTTCGGTGTCCCACTGTTACCCACTCCTCTGTTGTCGAATACGAGAACCGAATACTCTGGTATCCTGGAAAGATGTTCGACTACAGGATACCATGAGAACGAAGAGCTGTTCAGACTGTTCAGATACAAAACATATAGTTCAGTCCTCCACGACAAGCTCCAACACGGGTGTGAAAATGCGCACCCCATTATGAGGACGACCTTTTCCGGTCCGGTACCGTGGATTTCATAGTAGAGTGAATGGCTTTCAAACGGATTCTCGCCTTGTTTACGGATGACTGTGACTGGACACAAGCCTTTCCGTGTGCACGTCGATGGATCGAAGATGGTGGGCAGCTCGGATTCGTTCATAATGGAAAGACGTGAGGCAAAGGGCGTCGGCGTGGGAAAGCCGTAGGCGCTTCTAAACACTCAGTATGTTTTGCGACAGCGAGATCATTCCCATTCGCGAGCGCCTGGGCCTCGGAAATCACAAAAGAGTGGTCGTTTTCGTCCAGACGATAGAACAGGGTATAACGTATATACAACTTCCAATTCTCCCAGTGGCACTTCCAAAACCTCCACCCCTGAATTACTATGGACCATACACCTCTGGCTTTCCTTCAACGTAGTATCTCGCCTCTTTACCTCCCCCATGTTCCCGAAAGTCATGCAACTCGTGGTCATCGCTTGCTATGGTGTTGCTGACTTCGGTTTCTCTCGCCACCCGGATGCTAACATTCTTGAAAGTAGATCCGGACGATTCATTCATGGACACCTGCTTCGTGGAAGCTGTCCAGATAGTTGCCAACAAGACGCATATGATCTCGAGGTACAAATTGGTAACAAAGATGTAAGCTGAGAAGGAGGAGTCAGTGTCGGAATGAGGATTGGTTGCAATGGAACGACCTACCACCCAAGAAGAAGTCACGGTTGTTGAAAACGATAGCAACCTGTATGATGCTGAATACACAGGGGAAGAAAAAGCTAGATAGTGCCCAGTAGAATAGCGTTTGAATTCTACGCGTCGTGTAAGAGGAACCTGCAAATTCCTGAGCACAGTGACTCATAACGGGCATCTTCATCGTTTTTACCTTGGGACATCACTATGCCATTGCCTCGTTCTAGCGAATAGCTGGTCCGTAGTCGCCACAAGAACCAGCCAGATGTATAGCTGCAGCAAGCTCGGTCGGCCCAGCTGAACGCGGGGGAAGCAACTCGAGACTTACCAGTTGTCAATAACTTGAGCGATCCATTCTATCTTTGTTGCTACGCCATGGTCCCATATCTGCTGGAAAAGGATGTTTGCCTCAAGGTCACTGACTCCCGCGCATTCGATCGCGTATTGGACTATGAAGACCAGCAGGTTTGTCAAGCGCGCGATTTTGAAGAGGATGATCGGGACGAAGATGAGAGCTAGAAGAGGTTTCTTCGTGGTTCGAGGCGGGTAGACGGCGTAGAGTCTGAACGCGAGGATACAGTCCACGAACACGGGTAAAAGAATGACCATCCCAGTGAACGCCAGTAAATAACTGGCAGGGAATGCCTGTGTTGGGTTCAAGATTCGCCCAACCTTCGAAGAATGAGTAAACGCAAGATACTGAGCGGCGTAAGATACTTACAGATAGCTTTATATCCAGTATGCCCACGACGATTCCCAGAACCACGGCAGCCACGTTCATAATAAAGATAGGTTGTCTGCGAAGAGAGGGTGTAGACCAGAAGAAAAGAATGACGAGCAGTGGCACAAGGGCCGCCGACCAAACAGCTCCGATAATGAGCATGTTCAGCGGTGCCCTTATGGCTTCAACGAAGAGGGCAAGGGGATCGGGCACACTGGTAGACATATTGCCGGGGTGGGATCAAGGCCGGTTTCTCGAGGTTGAGTTGACATTTATAGCAGCTGTAGGTGCTGCCTGCATGAAGGCACGCGGATGACGACCGTAGAAGATCACCATCTGGTATCAAGAATTTCGGGAACTATGACAGGAGAAATCAGCAGACGAGGTTTCAATTTAGGTACCACGCTCTGGATCCCAAAGGTGCCTATGCTGAGAGGCAAGATGTTATTCTGGGCTCTTGGATCAATGAGTGTGAAAGAAATGTCAATGAAATTTCACCCGGTGGGATTCTGAGGGAAGGAAGCTTAGCTTTGATAAGTGGCGCGAGACAACTTTATCTATTTTCAACGCTCCGGAGCCAGTAGTCCTCTGAAGGGTTGTCGTGATGTATCGTTAACTGTTATGAATCAGCTCACTCGCTGCATTCGGTTGACCCCCGCCAGCTCAAGCCTCCATTCCCGCGTAGCCTCGCGTCGGAAGCTCTGCATTGCACCGCGAGGGATATGAAGACGCGGGAATCTCAATGTGAAGACGAGAGCGTATATCTTGAGGATGCCTGTCATGACCAGGAACGTTCTGATAGAATCGTTTTTGACCAGCCGCGACGCTGGCACCTGCTGGGACATATGGGTGCCTCTGTCAGAGTTGAAGTCGGCCGATAACCTGGGATAGGAAGACATAATAAAAAAATGTAGCTCGCGGAATTGGCCAGAATTCGTCCTGCTTTAGTCGCCACGCCCACGCTCAGCTCCTTCAGTCGCTCCTACAATTTCGCACGGGATATCTTCCTAACTTGCACGACCATCGGAATGGGTGGGTGCCACTGGGACAATTATCTGTCTTGAGTCGGGTCGGTGGAAGTCTGAATGTTAACAATTCAAGTGGAGATGGAGAGGAAGGAACACTGGTGGTTCGGGAGATGTTCGGATGAAGCGAGGCTGAGTGTACCTTCTTGCCGCAACGCACGTGCGCTCTTCCCAGAAGAGACATTCCTTTTGTTGAGACTCTTCGTATATTGGAGAGGTGAAAAGGAATAGTGTGCGCAACGGTGATTGTGGCGCATTATCATATCATGACAACCCGTCCCAGGCACTCATGAATTCGGCGATAACTGGTCTGTCGAGGTTGGGGTATCACTGTTAGTGTTACGTTTGATGAAGTCAATGGGGAAAAGAAAACTCACTCTCAATCATGAATGACCAATTTGGTGGTGGTGGCGATGGTCAACAACTGGGAAACATGGAAAGCTGTCAAATATCGCCGATCAGAATATATTCCTCGTAAGTCAGCCTAGAAGATTCCGTCCAGAATCTCCAAATCTTCTATGAGATAGGGTGATTGGTATCTGTTGGTAACAGAAGGGGCGAAGTTTTGCTTCATTCATGCACGTGTCAAGTTGCATCACTCTCTACACCACCAACTTTACCTAGTTCCCGTACAATGAAGACGCACTCCTGGAGTCTCCCCTCGAGGACGCCCAGTCTCTCTTCCTTCTCCTCCCACGACCTGATCATGTCTCTCTCCAGCGGAGATAAGAGACCCTCATCCTCTTTCACGTCAGTCCGTTCTCTCTTCTCCAATACCGCAACAAGCATTGGGTCATCCCTCTCTGCCTGTCTCCGCGCAGAGATATTATACAACGTCTTGTACAGCCCGCCCAAAATCCCAATCAACGCCCTCTCTACGTCCACGTACCACAGATAAAACATCCTTGTCGGGTTCCGATCTGCCGACTTGGGAACCTCGACCGTGCAAACCAGCCCATCCGCCGTGAGTGCGGTCAGGAGTGGCCGCACGTCCTTGGCCGCCATCATGACTGTCTTCGCAATCTGTTTTTCGTCAAGTTTCCCCTCAGCCGTGGGGAGCGAGAGGAGAAGGCGAACGATACGAAGTCCAGACGGACCATGCTTTTCGAGGGTGATGTCTTCGAGAAGGCGTCGACGGAGGCGACGAGCGAGGACCTCGAAGTCGACTTGTATTTTGTTGTTATGACTGCTACTGCCGCCGCCTGAGGTGAACGTGAGGAAGGAAGATGCGCGGCCTGTGGGTGTAGGATTGTCCGCTGACGCGAGCATACCAACGTACTCCTTGATGCAGGCTGCAGCGGAGGGCGTTTTAGAGGAGCTCTGAACAAGGCCGGAGACGAGGGTGTCTTCGTCGTCGGCAGAGTTGAGGCGTACGATGATGTTTGAGACAGATATTGGATCTGAAAATTGCGGGTTGAGTCGTCCGCAACGAGAAACGAGGTACTTAAATGTTACCTGATCGAACGTCTTCCAACGACATTTGTTTAGAAAGGGTGAGCTCCAGGGCTGCGCGTACCACTAGTGCGGCACCGTCATTGAAGCGTTCTCGAGCGGCGCGTTCGATCAACTGGTGATTTGGTCAAGAAAATGCTTTGATGTGCAAAGGTGTCCTGGCTTACATTATTTCGAAGATGTATCTTGAACCGCTCATAGTTGACCCGAAAATAGACCGTTTCCTATTGCGTTCATTGGCAAGAAGGACGTTTGAAAAGGTGTGGGTCACGCACGTCGACAATCGTGTCGTCCGTCGGTTCAGTGGTGCTCGACATCGCCTTGCGCTGGAACACATTTGAGCAATCGGCTATGTATGAAATGATTTTGCTCACCTTTTTTGACTTTGGAACGGCTTCTGGGGCTTTTCTTTTCTGTCGATTGTAATGTTGGTCACGGTATTCTGGTGTAACCGATCGAGAACATACCAGGCCAGCTTTCTCAGCGTCTTCCTCTTCCCTTTTCAGTCTCGCATAAGCCGCCTCCTTCGCTTCTCGCAATTGCTTTGAAGTGGGAAGCCCGGTCAACTTGGCCCGTTCGTCCGCCTCGTATTGAATACGCTTGTCCCGCGGCGATACGTGGGACAAAACAGTCGAGGGTTTGAGGTAGTGATTCGACACCAAAGTGTGAAGTCCTTGCGTATAGACCGCGTTGCCTGAGAGGGGTAAGGGTAAAAACGTTGCAATGTATCAGTGCTGCTACCCAACCCACCTTTTCGTTCGTCGTACACCAAATAGGACATGATATCCGGCGGCCTGAGTTTCCCATGGTCTAATATCAGTTGGACGATCTCCGAGGCCTGTACAATCCGCGTTGACTGTGGGTTCAGGAGCAATGGAAGGAACGAATGACTCACATACCGCATCGCCGAATAGCATTTGGGCCTGGTAAGCATAGAATCCGAAGCTCAAGCGGTTCAAGCATTCTTCTATGTTAAATTCGAGGACTTCATCAGCATCTTCTGTGGCATGCCATAGACAACCGTGTTGAACGAGGACAAGAATCGAGGTGCGAACGGTCCGTGGTTTGAGCTGAGAGAACCTGACGAGTGTTGGGAATGTAAGACGACCTCTAGTTAGCAAGGTTTCTGCTACTTTTGCTGTGAGAGGGCCGAAATGAGTCGTGATGATTTGTGCGCAGAGACGTCGAGTTGGCGCGTCCGCCATCGACCGTGACGGCAGAAGAAAGGGAGAAAAAAATAGGATGACTAAGCACACGCAGCGATCAACCGCATTCCATCATCGACTATCACGACGTCCGGATATGTCTCGTCGACGCGTTTCCTATTATTATGACAGTGAGCGCGACCTCACCCATTGCTCCAGTCTCTTATTTCAATGTTAGGTGACATTGGCTCTTACACCTATGGCCTTGGCCATACCATGAAACCTCACAGAATGAAGCTAGCTCACGACTTGATATCCGCCTACGACATGCTTGGCAAGATGCATATTATCGTGCGTTACTCTCACTCTCAAAGTTGGGTACCAGCAACTCATGAAGTTGCGTGAGACAGAGACCGAGTCGCTCAACCCCAGAGAAGATGACTTCTTTCCATACGGACGAATATATTCAGGCAAGTAACAGAAGCAACACCGTGGTACCCCTTGGATTGACTTGTTCTTTGTCCAGTTCCTCGAGCGTGTGTCACCGGAAAACGCAGAACAACTCACGTTCCGAGGCACTCGTTGTGAGTGACATATCGTGCTGCTACGCAACACCGATTCTCAAGAACACACGCGTCGTCCGGGGTAGTTTTGGTCGGAGACGATAATCCAGCATTTGAGGGGCTGTTCGAGTTTTGTTCGATCGCAGCTGGGGGTTCTATTGCTGCTGCACAAAGAATTGCCGAAGGTGCAACCGACATTGCTATAAACTGGGCTGGTGGACTACATCATGCGAAGAAGAGCGAAGCCTCAGGATTCTGTTATGTCAACGACATCGTTCTGTGCATTCTAGAGCTCCTCCGGACCTACCCTCGCGTTCTCTACGTCGACATTGACTGCCACCATGGAGATGGGGTTGAAGAGGCATTCTACACGACTGATCGTGTCATGACTTGCTCTTTGCATCGCTTTGGTGACTTTTTCCCGGGCAGTGGGTGCCTTGATGACAAGGGTACGGGCAAAGGAAAAGGCTATGCGGTGAATGTGCCGTTTAGGGACGGAATCACAGACGAGTCGTGTTTGAGTGTGTACATCCCAGCACGTTACTTCCGTCCGCTCCCTGCCTTGTCGTTCCTAACCTTATGTTGCCAGGTTATGGATAAGATACTTGAAGTGTTCCGCCCCTCTGCTGTCGTACTCCAGTGCGGGGCTGATTCGCTCTCCGGCGACAAACTCGGTGGTCTCAACCTCTCTATGGAGGGTCATGCACACTGTGTGCAGTATTTCCGTGACAAGCACATACCGTTAATTCTTCTGGGCGGCGGTGGATACACCGTGAAGAACGTCGCCAGAGCGTGGACATACGAGACCGCGTGCGCATTGGGAATTGAAGATTCAATTGACCTGAATCTGCCTTATAGTCAATACCTGGAGTGGTTCGGCCCGCGATACCGTCTGGAAGTCTTGAGGAGTAACATGGACGATATGAATACGAAAGACGGATACCTGGACAAAGTCAGGTACGGCGACCTTCTCTCTGTCGTTTCGCGCCAGCTAAACATGCACTTAGGACCGCGGTGCTTGAGCAGTTATCAGCGCTTCCGTGTGCACCTTCAGTGGGATTGCACGAAGTACCATCTGAGTCTGTAGGCACGCACACACGGCTTTACATGCCCGAAGAGGACGATGACGATCCACGGGACGAACTGGACCGTAGACTCGCTCGTGAGTGATTGTATTGAGGCGCAGACCTTGAAATTGCTAAGTATGGCCTGCCAGAACATGTTCGATATGCATATCGGCTTCAGGAGCAGGCCATAGACTCGTCTTCATCATCAAGTAGTGACTTGGAAGAAGACGAAGCTCGTCATATAGGCAGACGTGACGGTTCAAGGGCGCCAACCGAATCAAGTCTCCTGCCGCGAGGCATAATGAGCATATTGACCAATGATTACACACATGTGTATCTGCCTGACAAGGGAACTTATGTTCCGACATCCAAACGGAGGTTTTTCGCCAAACGTGATGAGGAAAGACAACAAGACGGAGACGTTGACGAGGATGAAGATGATATGGATTTGGATTAAGGTATGTCCGAATGTCGTCGACCGGTGCATTCCGAGTTGGATGTATTCTATGTAAATGAGAGGATAATTACATGACATTGAGGTCGCCGAATTTCTCCTTGTAACCTGTATGGATTTGGGGAGTAAGTATCTTTCAAGACTGAGAGTTCGAACCAGAACGCACCCGGCACGGTCCATTTACCCTTCTTCATCATTGTCTCTACGGTCTCAACGATACGAGGGTGAGCATCTCCGACCTCGTTGGCCTGTTGATGATGTGAGTAAAAACATGATGTGAATGTATGTAAAGACGCACGGTGAGTTGGTCGAAGGGGCGTGCCTCCTCAATGTTGGCGAGGGTTGCCTTCAACTGCTCAATCTCAGCATCCACCTTCAGCTCAGCCTCCTTGGCGTTCTCGACCTAAACCGGGGAGTTATTGAGACATTCCTCTGAACGGAATTGAAGTGTGACACGAACAGCGATTGACTCAAAGGATTCAATTGCCTTGAGGTGTGCGCTGACGTCGTAGGACACCGGCTTGAATTCCTTGAAAGACTTCTCGGCCTCGTCAACAATGGCCTTGTTCTTCAAAACTGAGCGGTAGTGAGCGAAGTCGACCGTTGTAGGCTGGGAGGCGTATTGTCCATGAATACGCTGGGCTTCGCTGTGACGCTTGCGGAAGGCCTGTACGGCAGCAACAGTCTCTGCATGTAAAGTTTCAGAGGCAGTAGCATGGAGAGACTTCGAGGTTGCGCACCCTTTCCAAGGCCGAGGGTAGTGTAAATGCGAGTGAAATCCTGCGTGAAACGTGAGGCTGGAATTTTTTTCGCGAATTACTTGGAGACGTACTACCGCAGCGGCGGCTGTTCTTGCAGCGGCCATGTCCTACGTTGAATATATCAGCAACTTCTCTCTCCAAAGAGTCAACGAAATTCCTACTTTTCGATGTGTGTAGGTGGAGGGTAGGAGGGAGGGAGAGTTGACAGGTCGGCGTTTGCCGGTTTTTTCCGTGACCTCCCGTCGCGGACAAACAACGCGCTCACGCTTAATATTATGCACCTTGCGAATGCCGCCAGGGCCAGCATACAACTGGCTATGCGTGCTCTCATCCGTCGCTGATATTGCTTCTCATGCTACGCGTTATAGAGCTGCTCAACTTGGGAGAAGAGGAATTGAAGGTCGTTCAGGAAGACAAGCAGGTGGTCTCAGGGCGCACGAAGGTTCCACCGACAGGCCGGTAGAGCATGAATCAGTAGAGTCGCCTGTTCAAAGCAGTCGGGAGAATGAGAAGACGGTAAGTTTCTCATATGAACAGTTTTCCCGCCGTACTGACTGGCTCTCAAGAAGGAACACGATATCGTCTCGCGTCCTAGTGCTACTAGCCTGGAACAAACGCCATTTGAAGCACGATCGGTAAAGCCAGAACGAATTTCGGAACGCGGCACAGAATCTTTTTCGAGTAACCATCGTCTTGGGACCAAGGTGTGATTCATGTTCAGCGATACAGGATGGGGGCATTGACCATCTAAAAGGACATCTCTGCAAGTACCTTGAAGGAGAACAAGCCGAGCGTCCTGAACGAAAAGACGACGGCACCAACACTCGAAGATATTCAACTCCAAGAATCGCTTCACACAGCACCGATGATCAAAGCAGAATCTCCCATAGCAGAGCCAGGCCCACCAATTCTTCCAGTCCGAACAGAACCAGTGGTCCACAGCCGAAGTCTACAGTCCTCAAAAGTGCCTTCTTCACGGATCGGGCGTCTCTTTCATTACGGAGGTCAGTCAAATACTCTTTGCTTTTCTTCGAGAACTCATGTAATATGCAAGGTCTCGCTGCTTCCTTGGGTTATGGAGCGGCTTCTGAGCTTCTGAGGCGCACGTCGTCCCAGGAAGAGAGCAGCGGTTCGGTTATGATGACCGAAGCCAACATTAAGCGTCTGGTATCCAAGTTGTCGCAAATGCGCGGGGCTGCTCTGAAATTGGGCCAATTTCTGAGCATACAAGGTCCGTGACATTGACCCTGCTATCTGGATGTAGCTCAGGGTCGGTGTTAGATACGCATCTCTTACCTCCCGAGGTCGATAAGATCTTCAGGAGGGTGCAAGACAGCGCGCACTATATGCCAGACTGGCAAATGGAGGTCAGTTTAAGTTAATACTATATCTTCCTTTCCGTCTAACGACATGTGAACAGAGAGTACTCGTCGAGTCCTTAGGACCTGACTACTCACGCCACTTCGAATCATTCGATCGTATTCCGTTCGCGGCCGCTTCGATTGGCCAAGTTCATTCTGCTGTACTTTCGGCAGAGGCATCACCGACCGGAAAGCCTGAACCTGTTGCAGTCAAGATTCAGTTCCCGAATATATCCGCCTCGATCTCGAGCGACATTGGGTATATCAAGATGCTCTTGACCGCAGGAAAGCTACTGCCAAAAGGTTTGTTTTTGGACAGGACTGTGCAGGTAAATCCGACATCACTTCTTTCTACGGCTGGGGTACTCATGACGTTCGATCCATCACTGTAGGTTATGAAGCAAGAACTCGCTGAGGAATGTGACTACAGACGAGAGGCGTCATTCTTACAAACCTTTGGTTCGCCTGAATATTTGGGCAACGACCCTCGTTTCAAAGTCCCTTGGGTGTGGGACGGCAGTACGGACAGAGTGCTAGTTATGGAACGCGTAGACGGTGTCAGCGTAGGCGAGGCGGAAATCTCTGGTCTGAGTCAGGAACACAGGAATGAGGTATTTCCGACCAACGCTTTACCTTTGCATCGAGTTTGTGGTGCTGACGCTGAATTCCCAGATTGCGTCAAATATTATCCTCCTCTGCCTGAAAGAACTTTTCGAATTCCGGATGATGCAAACGGACCCCAATTACACGAATTTCCTGTACAACAAACATACGCAGAGGATCGAGTTGGTTGACTTTGGGGCAACGAGAACGTATAGCAAAGTATTCATAGATGGATGGCTGAGGCTTCTCAAAGCTGCAGCAGAGGATCCTGAGGATCGCGAGGCGTGCATACAAGAGAGCTTGGGCTTGGGGTATCTAACAGGGCAGGAGAATGAGGTGAGTGAGGCTGACATGTCCGCGTACGCTTATTCTCAACGTCTCGTCTAGCTGATGCTGGATGCCCATGTCGAGTCAATGACCCTTTTGGCGACTCCTTTCAAAGGGTCTACGAAGCAACCGTATGCATTTGGACCAGGGACGGAGTGGGAAGATATCACGAGGAGGATTCGAGAACAGATTCCAGTTATGCTTCAGCATCGTTTGACGCCGCCTCCGAAGGAAACCTACAGCCTTAACAGGTGAGAAATTTTTGTAAATGAACTTGGCCCTCGATTGACGCGTGTATAGGAAACTGAGTGGCGCGTTTTTACTTGCTTCTCGACTGAGGGCTGTTGTGGACACCAAGGCGATATGGGACAGTGTCATCCAAAATTATAAATTCGACTAATGAGATAGACCCCTTTATAATGCTATTCACAACCATACTCGCTCCAAGTGGACGTGTTTCGCTGCATGTATGCTTATGCGACGCGCTTACGATAGAGACCTAGAGGAACCATTTGTGCTGTTAGACCGGTTAATTCTTCCACTCGGACCAGGGGTGATTCCTTCTTTCTTAACTACCTCCACGACGTTCATCACCTTAATCGCCAACTCAAGGCAGCCATACCTAAGGCCCTGATTCCTGAACACCTGGTCAAGACTGTGTGCCGAGATATGGGTTGTCGTAACGAAGGCACCAAAATCTGTACTGGCTGCAAAGACGCTTGTCCGCGCACCAGGTACTGCAGCCAACGATGCCAACGTATGGCGAGTATCAGAAATCGACCTCAACTTGTTACCTTGCTAGACCTCACTATTCGCATCAGGACTGGAAATATCACAAGAGATACTGTGGAAAGTATGGTGGTTCAAGATATTTGGTCGCAATGAGCTGATGCAGAAGTAGGAAGACATACACGTTCAAGATCAAGCTCGTTGGGTCTACGAAACCCGTTATTACCCGCACGGTCGACGTACCGTCGTGGTACACGTTCCAGTGGTTTCATTTCGTCATCCAGTATGCCTTCGGTCCATGGCAGCAATGTCATCCCCATGAGTTCTCGTACGAGACAGAGACGCCAAAACGAAGGGGTGGAATTCCTGATCAGCCGGCTCTTCGCATCCTTCCTGAGAGCGGGGCTCCCAGATCACTCGCTGGAGGAAGGTCGATGTTCGAGAAAGAGCTCAAGCTCTCTGATATATACGATCGGTCGGGGAAGTATCATTCACTTGTGGTTAGAGAAGGAGCTTTCTTACCACTCAAGTATCTGTATGAATTTGGGGTATGTTTGTCACTTTCTCATCGCTACGGTCAGTCTGTTTACTGTGATATTGCCTCTCAGAAATGGGAACATTTAGTCACGTTCAAAGGAGAGAAGATGGCGACCGTTGACCGGCCGTTATTCTCGAAGGCCGTTGGTATGTCTGAACTTCATTGCATGGAGTGTTTCCTATACTGACTACCTTACCAGGCTATCCTCCAGCAGAAGATGTCGGAGGCGTGTCTGGGTGGGAAGAGGTGAAGAAGGCCTTCGCTGCGGAGCATCCAACGGCGCGTCAAAGGCAAGTCCGTGAATGGACGACCGAGCGGATGGGTTACAAGGACCGAGCAAAAGACACTCTTACAGTCGGAGAAAAGCCTTACAATCCTTTCAACGAGGTGAATGTTACAGTCATGAACTACGAGGGGAGGTGGGAGAATCATTTAGAGGGATATCGGGAGGACCTTGGGGAGCAGATTGATAGGCCGGATTATGATGATGACGACGACTATCTGTTCGACTCGGAGGACGACGATTATCTCTGAAGGCCAAAAATTCAACACCGAACTTTTTCGATTTGTGGGTCGAGGGAACTACATGACTGGATAACTACAGTATCATTCAAGGGTTTGATTAGTATACATTCAGTTTCTTTTTAGTCCAACATCGCAGCCTGGAAGAATCTTTCCCGGCGTAAAGCAAAGTAGACGGCACGCTTGTGAGGGAACTCGAATTCCTGGAGCGCAACAATGAGTTCGTGTTATGAAGGTAGATGATAAAAAGCGACTACTCACCCTGTTCAACTCTTGCGGAAGGTATGCAATGAGCCTCGGTACAATAGGTAAGTCCGCTCGAGGTTCTCCGACGACGACCTCTGTTCGGGGATCCCGCAGGAAGCAGGCGTGTTTCATCGCGGTCATAACGGCAGTAACTGGAGGCAATTCGATCAATCTTCAGGAATACTTCGAGGCGCGAAAAGCCCACTTACACCTCTGACGACCCCTGAATTTCTCTTCACCAATCAGCAGGTGAGTACCCTGGTCGTAATCCCCCAAACCACCGACATAAGTGCCCATGGGATCTTCCTTTACCCAGCTCATCTCACCGTACCCGGCAAACTCTCCGTCCCAAGCAACGATAAAACCCATGATATGCTTATCGGCGAGTCGGCCAGCGAGGAACGCTTTGTGCTTCTCATCGGGACCCTTTTCGCGCCATCCGACGTTGACACGGTCAGTGTTCTGCCATTTCGAGTACGTGGCAAAATGTTCGGGGTTGGACGCGTCAATGTGGGTAAAGGTGAGGTGTTGACCGACTTGGTGAATATACCGAGAGTAAATGACGGAACCAGGGGCTGGCTTGGGCGGTCGCAACGGGTGGGTCGTCAAGACGTGTTCGGAGCGAGTGAAAGACTGAGTGAATGGGAAAGGGTGAAGAGGACTCAACCCGGGGAATGGAACGGGAGTTCGAAGCCAGTGGAGATGGGTAGGGCAACCTGCGCCTTGCCAGAAAGCTGCGCGGTTGATGAGAAGTTCGTAAGAGGTCTGGGCATCTGGTGGCGACAACGCCAGGCCAGTGTGAGTGAGATAGGTTAAGATCTCGTCAACGTTTTTGAGGGATGATGATTCTGCGAGGATGAGAGGGTGTACTTCGAGCTGGGAGCGACGAATCCAGAACGCATAGAGTGCTGCCCAAACATCTGCGATGGTGAGTTCTGAGGGTTCCTTGGGCTTCAAAACGACAGCAGGACTCGATACTGCTCGATCATCGTTGACTATGCCGTGAGGGCTAGTTCTGAGGGTTCTCTGCGATGGTTCGAACACAACGACGCTGGAGGAAGGTAAGACGACCTCGATCACTCCGTCAGTCTCTGTGGTCCTGATAGATGAATGGTCTGGAAGGGTGAAGGTGTGATCAGGAGGAGCCACGTATTCTTCACGAACGTATCCTGAAGTTCTGGGAGCAGTAGAAGCCATGGTGGTCGGAGAATGAGCCTGAGGTTCGATTGCAGACATTATACAGATCGGATGATATATATATCTGATTAGATCAAGATCATGATAAGAGAAAGATTACCCGCCACACATTATTTCATTCCAAATGGCGAGGAAGTCTGGATCCTGGGCAAAGGGGTCCAGAATGTGAGCAGAATTCCTCTTAATTCATGTAATGGCATTCGAACCATTTGAGCAAGAGCAATTGCCGGTCGGACGACATCATTCACCGCTAGTACATAGTATTAAGCAGTGGAGGTTACCAGCGAATCTAAACAACCTCGCCTCAAGACTCACCCAGCCGTGTCGGATGCGATTCAAGGCTGGTATTAACTCCGAGCCCCTCCGAACGGTGCGGTACACTCACGCATTTGTTTCGAGCGATGGTCGGAAGAATCAGGTGCACAACAAGGTTGAAAATCAGAACTTTGATTATGAATATGATTTGGAATCCGACGAGTGCCCGACTATCGACAGCTCGAATGATCTATCTGTGACGTAGCAAGTGGGATCCAGGATCCAGTACGCTGAAGGCTTGGAGTGCTATGGGTATATTGAGAAATATCTAGAGCTTGAAGAGGGTGGCAGAACTTCAGGGCTGGTTATTGTAAGCGCCACATGGTTATCAAATTTTTTATCTAGATGATATGATCAGACATCTGATAAGATTCCGGCCCATCATCGCTTCTCCAATAACCACATTGCGGCACCGTACCTCAAGGGTCCATTAGCAGGCTTGACTACGAGTTCGGGATTCCAAGCCATGTGTACTATTATCCGGAATTTTATCATGCTTCCAGTTGACTAAACTCGTCATATCCTCCTCTCCGACCACCATGTTCCCCCCTCTAGACGACTATTCTTACCAGCCCTTACCCGACCTTGGGACCGGCTCAAGACATCCTCCTGAAGGCCGTGAACAAGTAGAACTCTCATTCAACTCGGAGGTTGCGACTGAATCACGAATCAGAGCTTCATTCTCCAGAGTTATACTACTCTATCTCGACACTAGGGACTTTGTATTCGCCAATGGCCTGACGAGCAGAGTACCGTTTCGAGCCAGAATATCGACAGATTCGGACGCTTCGGTCACTTTCGAGGACTTTGCCAGAGATCTGGACGAACAAGTTAGGCATGGGAGTGGTGTCGATGAAGGGAAGCTCGCGTCGAGCTGGGGATTGAAGTCAGAGCAGGACCTGTTTCCTGCCGTCTTCCACTGGGGTGACGCTCTCTCAGAGACGTCGACATCGTCAGCACTCGTTTTACACGCCAATCCTACCACGAACACGCTATCTCTCCATTGTTCAACGACTCTCATTTCGGAAACTTCGGCTAGAATTCTCCTGAACCAAATTCATGAAACATGTGTCTTCTTCGTTTCGAATGTGGGCCCATCTGCACCCATAAACACTCCCCTTTCCCTTCCTCGCGACCTCATGTCGGCCTACGAGCCTTCTTACGACGATTCAAGGGCAGTTCTTACCTTATCATGGCTTATGAGCAATGCCAGAGAACGGCCGGGTGGTGTAGCCCACGAAATCTATACGACGAATGGCCTGGACCACCCTCCTGACACCCTCACCTATCAGGAACTCAACGAGAGGAGTAACCAATTTGCGAGCTGGCTCATTCACCGTAGAGGTCTAGTCGTGGGGAGGGAGGACAGAGTTGCAGTGTGTAGAAACAGAGATGTCGATTTCTATATCGCTCATGCCGGTATATGGAAAGCTGGTGGTTGTTATGTCTCGGTACGCAATTTTATACGATTTGTGTTCCTTCAACTCACTCCTTTCCCTCAAGATCGACCCAGACCTACCGCCTGAGCGCAAAAGATACATCGCATCGGACAGTGACGCTCTTCTCGTCATCACAACGTCAGAGCAAGCTTCAATATTTGGCGATCGAGCAGTGGTCCTCGATGATCGTCAAGTACAGGACGAGATCAATGAGGAAGATGGTTCGAAGGACATTTGTAATGCGGAACTCGACAAGTTGGCATATCTACTCTATACTTCGGGTGAGCTACTTTCTTGTTTACCTTCACTGTCGCGTTTTCTTACGTTCTTCGTAAAAGGAACCACTGGGACACCAAAGGGTTGTCTTCTGAATCACCGTGGTCTTTACTGGGCCATCGAAGCGATGTGCATCTTCCCCGAGAAAGTAACGGATCCCGACAAAGACAAACGATTGGCTCTGGCCGGTACGTTTCTTTATGCCCGAGGCCTGCACATTGAATGACTCTTCTCTCCCCTACAGCAATTGCATTCGATGTGCACATATCAGAAATTACCCAGACATGGCGTCTTGGCATCCGTCTTGTCAGCGGACAACGATACGAACTTTTGGCCGATTTAAAGGGGGTCATAACTGGAGTGGGGATAACCCATCTTGGTATGGTACCAAGCATGATCGAAGCTACGTTAAATGGGGAGGAAGAGATGATCAAATATCTGGTTAGCGGAGGTGAAAAGATGAGCGATTCGGTGGGTTTAGTCTCCTCATATCTCTTTCCTGCAACGTAACTTAGCAAATGGTCGATACAGCTCCTGAAGAAGTGGGCCAACCATCCAAGAGTTATCCTCGCCAATTTCTATGGGTGAGTGGTCGTGCTGGTCAAGGTCTTGATCTGTATCTCATCGCTGTTCTTCTAGTCCGACGGAGGCTACGATTGGCTGCACGGCACGTCGTGTATCTTCAACAGATAGGAAGGAGAATATAGGGAGGCCTTTCGAGTCCTGCCACGCTTACATCGTCGATCCTCAAAACAATCTCAAACTGGTACCCCGCGGAACCCCCGGGGAGCTGCTCGTCTGTGGGCCGCTGGTCGGTGTCGGCTATATCGGACTGCCAGAAGTGACGAAGAAGGTTTTCGTCGAGTACGAGGGCAAACGGGGTTACAGAACTGGTGATCTCGTCAGGATGATGCACGACGGAAGCCTAGAGATTATGGGTCGTATAGACACCCAGATCAAGTTGCGGGGCGTTCGTATCGAGGCTGAGGGCGTATCCAATGTGCTTCGGTCCGCTTTGGACGTCGAGGTGGATGCTGCGACGATGATTGCTACACACCCGAACCTATCAGCGTCCAGTGAACTTTTGGTGTCGTTCGTGGCGATTCAAGACTCGTCGATTACTTTCCAGCAACGAAGGACGGAGGTACCGCCTTTGATAACGACCGATGAGATGAGGGCGGCTGTGAAGAAGATGAAGGAGAGGGCCGAGAAAGAGTTGGCGGTGTACATGCGTCCGAGTTACATTGTTCCTTTGGGATGGCTTCCACTGAGTCTGAACGGGAAGGTAGAGGGAAAGGTTCTCAAAAACCTATTCGGGGAGATCAGTGTGAAGGAGCTCGTTGCGATGCAGGGAGGAAGTGGAGGATCGGGAGGAGCGAAGGAGAGGAAGGAGGAGAGGCCCCTCACGGAGACGGAGACGCGAATCATGGAGGTCGTCCGCAAAGTTGGTGGCGATGAGAAGATCCAGTCAAGTCCCAATCTCAACCTCTTCGAATGTGGCTTCGACTCTCTCCGGTTCGCCGCTTTGGCTGGCGAGCTGCGGAAGGTGTTTTCGGTACGGATAGAGGCGGCACAGCTCATGGAAGCGCCTGTGGTGGAGGACATTGCTGCTCGACTTGAGCGCACTGACTCACCGGAGCAAGACCAGAGCATGGCAGTCAGGACCCTTACAGATAAGGCGATGATAGACGCAGCAGAATCGGTGTTTGCACCCAGCGATATCGATACTGTGTTACCTTTGTTCCCGGTCCAGGAGGGTGTTCTGTTCAGGTCGATGGAAAGTCCGGAGTCCTATGTTCAACATTTCATGTATCGCTGTGCGGAAGGCGTGGATACTGCGGAGATGAAGAGCAGCTGGAAGCTGGTCATGGGAAGGCAGCAGATTTTGAGGTAAGAAATCCTTTTACCGCATGCCTTGAAAGATATTGATAGCTATCTTTAGGACTGTCTTTGCCACAGACGACACTGGTGCTCTCGTTCAAGTTGTCTTGAAGCACGGCGTGGTCGATGTTCCCTACACTATTACGACTATCCATCTCACTGAAACTTTCGAGAAATGGTTCTTGAGCGAAGGGGCCCTCGGCGTCTCTACTCGGATAAACGAAGACTTAACGACACCACTGTGGGCCGTGACAGTATACGAAGACACCTCATCTGAAATGCCACGTCTGTACACGGTATTCTCCATAAACCACGCATTGTACGATGGAAACGCAATGCCACTTCTTGTCAACGAGTTTCGATCCGCGTATCTTTCCTCCGATTCTACTTCCCCTCTCTCGGAACCCGTACCATTATCTGCGGTATTATCTCTGATTCCTCCGGCCGACGACTCAGAAACAAAGCAGTTTTACCTCGACCGCTTCGCTTCCATTCAGGGTCAGGACCGCACGGCGCTAGTACCCAAGGCAGATGGCGAGAAGAATGCGGTATGGATGTCCTATCCCTTGGAAAGGATCTCGTTGGGCGATGTGAAGGACAAGTGTAATAAAGAGTGGCACGTGACATTGCAAGCCTTTTGGACAGTGGCCTTTGCAATTGCCGGGTGCGAGTTCTTTGGCTGGAACTCGAAGGAGGCCATCTTCGGTGTAGGTCTTCAGTCTATACCTGACCAAACGACGTTAATGTCATTTCGTGTCCGCAGGTCGTGAGGTCAGGTCGTTCCTTACCCTTGGACGACATCGAGAACGCTATCTGCCCTCTCGTCTCCGTAGTGCCTACCCGTGTAGACCTCGGGGATTCCGACCACTTGTTCAAGAACGCACAAAGCTTCATCAGCGAAAGCTCCAGATACGAACATGTCTCGTTGGGTCAGGTTCAGAGGTGGCTTGGCGTCAAGAATCTCGTCGGAGTTCTTTTATCATGTCGCTTCGACGACCACGCCAAGCGCACGGAGGTCATTGAACATCTTGCCTCCAGTCGGGCTGTTCCCGAGGTGAATATCCAGTCCCTCAATCTCAAAGCAAAATTTTGATCGAACTTTGTTAGTTTTGCTTCAATATGGAAGTGGTCATGAACTCCGTTGCAGACTCCGTTGAGGCTAAGCTCTCTTTCACAACACCTGAATTGTCTCAAGAGCAAGTCAACCTGTTCTTGCGTCGATTTGAGGAGTGTGTCGAGAGCTTGTTGACGGGACATTGGGACGGGCTTCGATTGAACAATGACAATGACATGGCACCGCGCCGTCTGACCGGATCGGAGGGTCCTCGCCCCTACCCTGAGCATACGGTCGATCACAAACTAGAGTCTCTTTTGACCAACGCTGTTGCCGAGTTCCTTCGGGTCGATACTTCAGCAGTTCACCCTACAACATCGTTGACGGCCCTGGGGCTTAGTTCAATTAGGGCCGTGTCGTTGGGACGAAAACTTGCCGAACAAGGGATCAAGGTCTCAGCGGTTGATATCATCCAGGGCGACGTTATTCGGGAAATCGCGAAACGCGTCTCAGAGGTTTCGGGGAAAGACGAATCTCGCGCGAGCCAGGAATCGGCAAGGTGGTTGGCTCAATTCAAGAAACAACTGACCTCCGATTTGGAGTTGTCGAAACTGAAGTTGGCCGAGGACGATAAACTCGAAGTATCGGGATGCACAGCACTACAAACTGGGATGCTCGCACAGGTATAAGCTCATTCTGACTATTAAGGAGTACGCCTCTGACTTGTTGACCTTACAGACCTTGAACTCCGGGGGACAGTTATACGTGCATGCGTTCACCTGTCAGTTGCTCCCTCACTGCGACTCCGAGCGGCTAAGAAACGCCTGGCAACTGGCGGTTGAGCAACTCGATATCCTTCGGACTTCGTTCCATTTCGCATCCAATGTCGGACAATGGGCGCAGATAGTTCACTCATCCAGCGATTTCAAATGGTCATCCAAAAGACTGACAGGGCCGTTAGCTGATGCCAGAAGCGATTTTATCTCGTCGCTGTCCTTTAGAGATGAAGCCGATTTTGCTCGTCCTCCAGTGCATTTCTTGCACCTGACGGACGACCAGAGGTACCTCATCATCGTGCTTCACCATGCGCTCTACGACGGTATAGCGATCCCAACATTATTCCATCGAGTCCGACAAATCTATCGCGGTCTTGATGTTCCCAATCCCGCCCAATTCCTTCCCATTGCGGATGCGATCCTGATGCAGGAGAAAGGAGGCACGGAGTTTTGGGCCACAAAGCTGCAAGGCGCCCGACCGTGCCATACCCCAAGGGACTCTGTTGGCTCGGGGGCTGAGGATGCTTGGAGGTCTTCGATTAACCTTGACCTATCTGCCGAAGAAGTCCGTCGGTTCTGCCGCCGATACCACATCCACCCCCAGTGCCTGGGGCAGGCTGCATGGGCGAAAGCTTTGGCTCGAAAGGTCGGCTCTTCTGACGTCATCTTTGGCCAAGTCATCTCAGGAAGAACGATACCCGACGCAGATTCTGTCATTGGGCCTGTCTTCGTGAGTTTTTCTGTTCGTGGCTGTGATTCACTTGTAGGTGACTAATAACCTTCTCTCAGAACACCATTCCTTGTCGAGTGAAGATCACCTCTGGACAGACCAACCGGCAGTTGGTACGGGCTTTGCAAGAATGGAATGCCACAGGGCTGCCCTGGCAACATGCATCACTTAGATCGATACAACGCCAGCTTGAATCTCCCAATCTATTCGACACACTGTTTCTCTATCAACCACACTCTGAAGTCAAGGTGGAAGATCCACTGTGGACGACTGTGGGACGAGGGGAAATGCAAGAAAGCAAGACACAGGTATGTTTTCAATCCCATTGTGTTGGCCTTTTGCTCAATTTTCGTCAAAACAGTATGCCATCAATGTCGAACTGCATGAACGAGCAGATTCATTCCACGTGTTTGCTTCCTGCGCCTCCGACGTTGCCAGCCATGATGGCCTGCTCTCTCTGTTGCACGAGTTGAAGGATGAATTCACTCAGCTTGTAAAGGCACCCAATGCCTCTGTACTCTCAGCGGATGACCCCGTATTCATCAATGACCAATCGGTCCCCGACACGCCTACCACCAAGGTCCAGGATGTCGATGATTACGAAGTCATGGACACCTGGACAGACGAACAGCATCAGTTGAGGAAAATAATCATCGACTTTGTCGGGTTACCCTCAGATGCAGTCACACCCACTACCTCGCTCGTTTCCATTGGCATCGACTCTATCTGCGCCATTCAAGTCGCATCGCTTGCGCGTCGGGCTGGGATCTCGATCTCTGCGACGCAGGTAGCGCGGAGCTCAACTGTTGAAGATCTTGTTTCAGTACTATCCTCGACCCAACCTCAGGCTGACAAGAAGACACGAGACGTCACGACCCCCGTTCTACCTGAAGCTATTATTCTGCATGTTCGCCACTCGGTCCCAGCGGAGCTTAGCGATAAGATCGAGCAGGTGTTCCCGTCCGCTGCCGGAATGGCTTATTACAGAACGACTGAGAGTCACCTGAATGCGTTCACGTATAAAATCGAACGAAGCGGAGATCCTGGAACTATCTCTCGGCACGTTCGCGATGCATGGCGAGATTTGTCAGTCAAACACAAAATTCTACGATCATTCCTTTGGGAGACGGGCGAGCAGGAGTTCAGGATGGCACTCGTCGTTCTGAAGGCGTACGAGTTCGAATGGACGGAGTCAAACATCGACACATCCGACGAGCTGTCTGTTGTGAGGCAGCAAGCAAGGGCGTTTGTCTCCTCTCCAATCTCTTCGGGACCTCCAGCACGTTTGGCTCTCTTGCACGGAAAGACTTCAAGCTACATGGTTATTGGCTTGCATCATTCGCAGTACGGTAAGTCAGACAGCATCGTTGATTTTCGAACGCGTTCTGATGTGATTGAATCAGACGGTTGGAGTCTTCCTCTGCTGATGAGAGAGCTCGAGTTTGCCTACTCTACCGCCCTGATGTCCGACATCAGTGGAGATATTGAGCCTTTTGCAAGAGCTTCCTCTCGTCATGCTGAAACATTGGGTGAACAGGAACGATACTGGAGGCAGTCATTCTCTGCAGGCTTCGAACCCACCCTCTTGCCGGCTTTGAATACGAGCCAAAAGTCGGGACTGTTGTCGTTCGTGCGGCCTCTGATCGCTTGCTTCCAGCCACCTTCGGAACCATCGACAAGTACTTTTGTCAACCTGACGCAACTCGTCAAGTCTCTCGACGATCTCCAAACAAGAGCGAGGGCCCACAACCTTTCCCTTCAGTCGGTCTTGCTAGCTTGCTGGGGCCTTGTTCAAGCCAAACGATCGTTGGACACCTCGGCTACATTCCTTCTTTGCCATGCTGGACGTTCCGGAATCGTTCCGGACGTCGACATCCTAGCCGCGCCGACAGCGAACTATATTCCGACTCACGTAGCCCTCGCCAACCGGGATGAGAGAGACACCGTAGCGATCGCGAAAGAGATACAGGATGATCTGGGTAAACGTACTCCGATTGTTGAGCAGAGCCAAGTGGCGGATGTTGCACAGTGGGTTGGCAAGCCAGGCAAAGCGTTGACAAATGTATCCGTCAATGTTTTGAGATTACCTGGGAATGTCGGGGCCAACAAGGCAGACGAAAGCCCAAAGAGAGTCTTCCAACCCGTGAAGGTACGCTTTCTCACCAGATCGACGTTCTCTGGTTTGACCTCTCTCCCTGTAGTTCCCATACTCCTCGCGTCCATATACGGAGAAACCGAAGTCTGGTCAAACTGCATTCCCAGAAATACAGGTAGCGATGTCTCTCGGATATTTGCTGACCGCTGCTAACTTTGTTTCAGCACGACTGCCAAGTCGAAATGTATTTCCATCCGTCGACGGACTCCATTGGTATGTCGATTGAGTGCGATCCAGAGCTCCTGAGCGAGAAACAGGCTAGTGAGGTTTGTCGGGAATGGGGACGCTTGGTAGACGTATTTAGGGCGTTAAAGGCCAAAGAGACTCACTAAAAAGAAAAACGATAAGCTATCTGCAATGTACTCTATACACATATCTAAATACCAGCAGACACTACTGTAGCTGTAACTTGCTTTCCACTTCAACTTCCTGATGGCAGTGGTGCATCAAACTGTGCATCGAAAGTCAAATGCCGGTCGGCAATTTAAACTCTTCCTTGACCCCCATGAGTTCACCTGTACCAACCAAACGTCGCCGAGTCCAACGCTCGCCCTCACCAACATACAAACTAGACGACGAGGAAGACAATTATGAACCCTACATACCCGTCGCGCAACGGAAACAACTCAAACTCGCGAAACTCTCGTCATTAGGCGCTTCTACAGAGACGCGAGCTAGCCGTCAAGAGAATCTACCAGAAGAGCCTGAGGATGAAGACCAAGAAGAAGAAAAGAGAAGGGAGAAGTCGAGAAAAGAGAGAACTCTACTCATGGAGGCCCAGGAGGTTCACTCGAGACGGGCAGCTGAGGGTGAGTTAACCTGTGCTTTCTCTTGTTCCGCGTTACTGACGCTCCTTGCCAGAGGCTAAAAAGTCTGAGGAGCAGAAGAAACAAGAAGCTGATGAAGAGATATTGGAAGCCATTCGAAGTCGAAGGAAGCTTGCGTCTGATCTGGAGTTAGCAAAGGGAATTCAGTATACGGACTCACTGAAAACGAGGTGCGTAGCACTGCGTTTCCTGTAAAAGACTTACAGTTCAGAACCCTCACAGCTGGCGCCCCCCAAAGTATATTCGAGAAAGAACCGAAGAGCAGCATCAGAAGCTTCGTGACAAGTATCATATTCTCGCTGAAGGCCAGGATATACCGCCTCCAATCGAGTATTTCAGTGT